>JAIPMN010009662.1:0-19030 GCA_020650975.1 Apostichopus californicus
ATAAATATATATTTTGTCACCAAAACAGAACTAGTATTGTTCGATACAGGTGACAAACGCCTACAGTGGAATGACTACCTTCCTTACCGGTTTCGAACCTCTGGACATACAACAAGCAACCATAGTCTAGTGGTTAGGGTGTCCGCATATAAAGCGGTAGGCCTGGGTTCGAATCCTGGTGGAGGCTGGAAGTTTTCACTGTTCTGGATTTTTCAACTCACTACGATTTCTATTACATATACATATAGCATTATTTGCTTGTACTTGGCTACCAAACCTGGTTTCAAAGACCTCCCAGTTACTGATTACTGTCTCACCTTTGCCTGGTTTGGATGGGTTCTCAATGCATCACCCAGTGACATGGCAATGGCCTGCATTACCTCCTCTTCTTCAGACATCCCTGTACCAAAATCCTTAAAAAATAAAAAACACAAAACTAAATAGAGCACCAAAGAATAACACAATGGAGGACAGCATGTTAAATAGTGTTTACACGGGTCCAAAAATCGGGAACCGGGTACCCGAGAGCCGTTACACGTCGGATATCCGGGTACTCGGAAAAAATTGTTTACCCTCGTGTATCATGATTTTCAAGAAATTACATATTGGATGGTATAATAAATGAATGATATTCTCTACTGACAATGTTTTCATGTTCAAAATCCTTAAAAAATAAAAAACACAAAAATAATAAATAGAGCAACAAAAAATAACACAATGGAGGACAGCATGTTAAAGCATCTATATACATTTGCATACAAAGAACATTATGACTCTTAAGACTAGGGTAAGGTATAGTTTTTACAGCTTTAATTCAGATTTTGTGAATAACACACATACAATTGCTTGACTAGAATTCTGCTAGGAGCTTACAGATCTTTGTATGAAATTAAACCCATGTCAACTAAACCCATGGATTGCCCGAGGCTGTTGCAGCTGCTACTAATTAGAACTACAAGATAATACAACACAAATCTACCTCCTCCCAATGACCCATATTCATCAAACACTGGAGTCAGACAGTACGAATACAAGGACACTCATAGCAAGGGTTATTTCCCTCTTTTCATGACCTTGATGATGTCATCACTCCCCAGTGTACACACTCTCACCATGTTCCTGACTCAACCATCGTATCGGTAACACTTCTCTTAACAATGAAATCAAACTCTCAAAGACATCACTGAACGCTCTTTGTGTTTAGAAATATTCTCAGGTGCTTCTAATGACTGATCAGAGTATCTGTTGGTGATCATTTTGTTTCAACTATTTCCTCCACCCCACCCTCCTCCTCCACCCCACCCTCCTCCTCCTCCCACCCCTCCTCCCCCCCCCACCCTCCACCTTTCATTATTTATTAGCAATTTCTTTGCTGACAATGCCAGTCAGAAGCCACAGTACTTTACATACCATTGTAACCAGGTATCCTCACCAACTGAGGGGGGGGGGGGACTGGATAGCTCAGTTGGTAGAGCACTGGGCTTGTGACCCAGAGGTCACTGGTTCGTATCCTGTTCTAGCCATCAACTTCTTTGCTCTCTTCAAACAATCATTTGACGATGAAATACTGGCTACCACTTTAATGAAAGTTTCTGCCATTTGACACCAACTCTCAGTTTAACAGATTCTACTTACTGCATCACTGTTACCATCTTAATATTGATTACTTTATGATTTCTTAGTTATTTATTATTACTAGAGACAGACATCTTACCTGTGTGAGCCTCGGTTGATGAGAAATGGCCCACTCCGCAGCCTGCGGGAGGGATGCTGTGTGGTTGAGGGCGTCGATGGCATGGACCCTTGGGAAACCCATGTCTATAAGCTGCATAGGAAAGAAATGATATGTAAAAGTGTCAGCAAACCAATTACATCTTCCTTGTCTTTGTTTTTAGTTTTTTCAATTAACACACTTATGTATTAATTACACAGAATAAATTATGATTAAACACAGACTTAGATCTTTAAGACTGTACCACTGATAAAACTTTTCCTAATCAAATCAATTTTTCCAGGAATGTTCCTCGACAACACACTGATTGTTGACCATAATTTATCTGCTTTCACTTATATATGTATATATCTTTTAACCTTCTCACCTGTTGAATATGTTCTTCACTGGGCTCCTGCCTCTGCTGCCTGCTACCTCCCCATCCTCCTAGGATCTCAGATGGCAGGAAGGAGGAGGCACCACCTAGCCTTGATCGATTGGACAGGGCATTGGATGTACCAGCTGCCCCTTCCCCACTTCCAGATGCAGCATCTTCGGCTCGGATCTGTTTGAGACGTTCGGCAATGACAGACTCCCCTCGCAAGATGTGGCATAGAATCGCTAGGACGCTTTCGCTGGTTCGACTTCCCAGATTCTTAAGGTACCCGCTGTTCCAGAGCTTCATCAGTGACTGGAATGCAGCCTTTGTTTGTGAAGATGAAACAAAGTTTCAAAGTTATTATATATATATACCTTTCCAAAATGATTTCTCACACACTTTCTCATAACTAGAACAACCTTTGTCTAAGTTTAGGTTAATTCTTTGTGCAATTGAGCTTGTGCGGCATTTTGACACTCACTAACAGTCCACTTTGCGAATGATCAAACCATCTTTATATAGACTGGGAAGAAATGAATTCCCCCCCCCCCATCCACCTTTTTTCCCCTTCCTAGAAATGCATATCTTTTGGGAATATACATTAGTACACATCCATCGTTAGCTTATTGCACAATTATCACAACAGATGCTTTAATACCTAGAGAAAGTCTCTTCAACAGAGACAGCAATTCAAACCAACCATGGGAGTGAGGTGTGACTATAAGGCAAGTTTGCTTGGATGCTGCATTTGTGTTGAGTTCACATCTAACCAAGCCCTGGAACATTCACACAATATTGGATACCACCACCCACAACCCCCCCCCCCCTTTCTCTTGGAGAGAAAGAATCCCACCACCTCTACCTCTTCTGTTTAACATTTACAAACTCACCTTGTGAGTGTTGATGAGAAATTGCACAGCCTGAAACGGCACAAATCCAGCTTGAGCAGACTTGACTGGCATGGCGTGAGGAGATTCCAGGATGCCCTCGGGGTTCACCATCTTCTTGATGAGCACCAACCAGGCATCTATGAACTCGCAAGTACCCTCTGTTTGAAAAACGAAAACAGTAATAAACGTGAAACGCAATGTGGTCGATGTCTATGGTCAGAGATATTTAACCATCTGGACTTTACACATCCATACCTATCAGTGATAACTATGTTACAAGTTCTTTGCTTGATGTGATCTTTGAACGTCTCTGTGCGATACTACAGCAGACTCAAGTTAAATAAGGCGAAGTACAAAATGCATCTGAAGCCAACTTTTCTTTTCATAGTATTTTCATTCTTAATACAGCGTTCTATTTTGAGGGCTTCCAATGATTTTCTTACATGCCAAATCACAACTCAGCTGTTCCTTTTTATCCCCTTCAAATTCCTTTGATTTCATTGACTAAAACTGTGATAGATTAAGGGAAGAGCTTGCAAAAAAACTGCTTTACAAACCTGTGAGGTCCGTGGAGCCTTCCTTATCAAAGGGATTATCTGGCGAGAGGGCCCAATCAAATGCTCTGAAAAACGAAGCAAAATATACAGAGTAAAATCAAACGTTTGAACACATAACTAAATGTTCACTTTTCCATAAATACTACCCCAAATCTAAATATTCAATTTCTATTGTTTTATGATCTTAGAACAAAATTCCCCCCTGTCCAACGTAGTAAATCTGTAGAAAGACATTGTTATATTGCACAAACAAACACACATGTATGACTTCATACAAGGCTGGAGTGTTGACCCCGTAATCCAAGATGACTGGCTTTCTGCCCCCACCAGTGCCACAAATATCTTTGATGTTGTCAAACAGACTTCCAATTTCCTTACAGTGATGCCACTCAATATTACACTTCATAATCTATTAGTCTTGACGAAAAACTGAATTTATTCAATGTGTTAACTAAAAGGAAGTCCAGGTTGGGTGACCAACAAACTGTCTTAAAGTTATACGTCAGTTTCACATAAAATATGAGTCTTTAAAAATTATTCATAAAATATGATTTTCTGTGTCTCAGGTGATGGTCAAAATGTAGAATTGGTCTATAGTTAACTCATAGAAATCCCAAAATGATTTGCATAAATATAACTTATCAATTCATTGTATTGTTCCGTAGGAAATTGAAAATTTTGCAAAAAGGATTAAATGCTGTCATGCTTTTAAATCTTTAAAACAGGATTATTTTCTGGTTGTGACAAAAGCCAAACTCTCCGTAGAAAACATGTGTTCTTGATGGTCACTCTAGACTTACAAACATGTAGAATGGATTGAAAATAATCTGCATATATTTATCTTATTTTTTCAATATAATCATTTTAAAGTAAAACATACTCAAATAGAACTTTATGAGCTCCAGATGAAAAGAATTTCTGTAGCATTAGGTGGTAGGGCTGCTTCTTGTCGTCAAAGAGCATCGGAGACGCAAAGCTTACCGCACAGATATAGAATGTCAGTCTGAAATGGCAAGAAAAGCAAATATGAACACCGAAAACAGAAAAATAAACACAAGTATTGAGAAAACCAAAACTGTTCTCCTTTCATGTTAAATTTCTCGCTCTTATGCAATGAGAATCCATATTATGGTGGCGTCCCATACCGTTCATAGCCTACCACGAATAGTGTTGAAGCAACATATGGTTACCTACCTTTCAAGTCATAGCTCAGAAGTAGAGCTTTGATATCAGGCAATGTTTCAATGGTGAAGACCAAACACACAAAAAAAAACCTGACTTTTTATTTTTATTGAACTTGTTAAATTTGAACCAAGACTTTAATTTGAACAAATGCTTGCTTCACAGATCACAGCCATTTTTTTATAATGTCATTATTTCTAATAAATTTTCACAAAGCTGAAGAGAACATTACATTTCTAAGTTTTAAAAGTTAGATCTTGAATAGCAACTAACACAACTACTACTGTTCTATGTGCTTCGATACTGCAGAACCGTCCACAAATAATTATGTACTGATGCCACTACAGAATGAATACGATATTTACACCAAATTTTTATCCATTTTTTTTTAAAATTCTTTTCATCAATGAACACTTGCTGCTCTTAGCCACGAGAACAGACCTGAATTTTGGAAGCGAATCCAACGTCGGTGGTTTCCACTGTAGACTCTTCATCAGCAGCTCCATCAATGACCTGGCGGTCTTCCGAGCCGACTCTGGCGGAACCGTCTGATTGGCCTGTGGATTGGGTCGGATCCTGTGCCGCATGGAAGAGCCGACGCAGAGCTTCACCAACAGGCCGAACAACTCCGAGAGTGCCTTGCCGAGGCGAGAGGGAGCGTAGAGGGCTGGTACTTCCTGTTTGAGCTGCTGCAGGGTGTGTAGGTTCATGGTGGGTTTAGATTCCTTGACCACTGCGATGGCGGGGATGTCCTCAGTAGGTTGGTTGTCCTCCATCTCCATACTGGAGAGGGCGCTACTCACCACAGTGGTGGGAGACTCCCCTGGACCAAATGTTGGTACTAGAGACCAGACAGTGAGGGAGGAATGAGAAAGAAGCTCCTTCAATTTCAATACTGACATTTATGGCTTACATACTCGTATACACAAATATGCTCTTATTTGTACGATGTGCTTTATCTTGATGCAACCCATACGAAGCCCAGAGTGTAATTTTCAGCTGCTACGCCGTCCCTCAAATGTACATAATGATCAATATGTCATTTATGTGTGAAAGGTGCCTTTTGTCTTGAATTCTATGAAGTAAACTCTTATAGTCAGCAAATAGTGACACATAGTGAACCTGATGACAAGAACACCCAGTGCAAAGTCCATGTCATGCCATCATATAGGTTCTTACAAAAGGATGAAAATCATTTAAAAAAAAAATTACATGAATAAATAATCACCAATCTTTCCCACTGGATATTATGAAAATGTGTATTATGAAAATGTAAAGGGTTCGCAAAATTTGAGATCATTCTCAAGAATCTAACAATGCTCAATTCTTCACCAAATTCCTCAAAAAACAAACATACAATGAAGACAAAGATTCAGTACCTGGAGCTGCTCCAGTCCCATGTTCCCTTGACTTTCTGCCATCTTGCATCTCAGCAGTGAGCTCCAACAGCTTCTTCATATCCTGTTTTCCAAGGTCACAATTTTCTGGAATTGACCCAGGGGTAAAGAGAGACAGGAGTACTATACTCTCCCAGACCAGAGATGTGTAGAGCTGGCATAACCCTGCCAGGACCTCCTGACCGAGATCAGTACCCCATTGGTTAATTGAAATGGTCCTCACATCCCCCTGAAAAGATAAAAAGAGCCAAAACATAATCCCAAGATCTGAGGAATGGTGAATCCCAATTGTAAAATCTATAATGAGATAAATTGAAAGCTTAAAATGCAGAAAAATTGCAGCTAAAGAACCAGTAACGATGTGCATATAGAAATGAAATTCTGAGTGAGGTTAAAAGTAGGAATATGTCTCACATCTACGACATGAGAATGCATAACAATATCACTGAATAATAATAATAATGATAATAATAATAATGTGGATTTATAACACGCACAAACTCCACCCGCAGGTGCTCGAGGCGCAATACATTATCTTAAAAACTACAACTGAAACAACTGATAGGGAGGCTCACCTGTCCAACTTTACAAACATGGTACAACATCGTTACATAGGAGTGGGCCGACACCACAGAGTGAAGGAGGGGTGTAGCACCGGCCGAGAGGGGGGCCTCTGGAGGATTCGGAGAGTCCAATAGTTCCTTGAGGAGTATAGAACCTTCGGGAGGTTGCAATGGGTGATTCAGGGGTTCTAACTTCTCTAAGACCTCTTTCAGCATTTGTAGGCCCTGCTTCAGAACCTGTGGCTCTCTGGCTAGTGACTGTAAAAATAAAAATATAAGAAAAAATGAAAAAAGCAGATGAAACATGCGGTCATGATACTCAATCTTCTCTGAAATTACGCTTTCTTCTTCGTTTGCATGATGGATGAAGTTAGTTCAGCATGGAAAGAGTTACTCGAATTTATAAGTATTCTAGGTGATTGATGCATCTCTATCCCTGACTGATGGAGACGGGTGTATGTAAGGAGAATTCCTTACCAAGATAGCCTTGCATACACTGGCAACTGACTGGCATGCTTGGCTGGATGGGAAATCAATCGGTAGATTGGGCAGACGAAGAATCTCCATCAGGGGCTCGTGGCCTTTCTGCCCGACGAACTCCCAGCAGTGGTCATCCGTGGCATTAGTACAGAGGATTGCCTCCACAAATTTCATCTGAGAATTCACAGAAAAAAAAGGAAATTAATGTAGAAACTTGGATATTTGTTGATGAAACTGGTAAACAAGAAGCGTCCTGGATCAAGTCTTTATCGTTCTTGAAATATTGACACAGAGTGTCCTTGGTAAAACTTTATAATCCTGAAGGGGGGCATGGATTAATGACTGAAATATGGATCAATTGTAACTTCACTGATAACAATGACTGGGGGGGGGGGAAGGATTAATAGCTAGAATACCTTGGTGCATCTTAATTCCTGAACCTGACAACATAAACTTATAGCAAATATGACAACATCCTAGCAATTGTTCTCCCTGACTACAATAAAGATATCCACGGTTTTGGGCTGGTGTCAACGATTGTTAGAATATGGCCCTCTACTTTGAATGGTGCGTATCACACACTGTTGACTTAGTACATTGTAGATATAGTCATAATGAGGTGAGTGCTTCTCACCTCAGATTCATTTCATTGCACAAAACAGCAGTTGCTCAATTTGGGCCTATCAAATTCTGTTCATGGCAAATAACAGGTCAGACCTAGTCAATTTTGAATGAGTCCTCAACAGAGTTGAGAAGAGACGTAAAATTTTTTCTCTTCAAAAAGTCACTTAACAAAGAACAAACTTCTAAACGAGGCTCAATCATTAACAATATGATCCACAGATCTAGACTTTGTCCTAGTGCTATCAATACCTCAATATTTGCTGTACCTTTACTGGGATATGTTGGACGGTGTGAAGGATGCTAGTAAATGTGACTTACCACATTAAAGATGTAGTCAAGAAGAGGTATAGGCTTCTTCTCCTCTGAGTCACTAAATCTGAAATAAAGGGAACGGCATAAACGTTTTTTGGTTTTTCTTCTTAAGTATCCATTTACAGCTTAAATCACCACTCAGTTGGACCCCACACGATAAAATCACAAACTGTTCACAAATACATATGCCAGCCCGTACCTAATTGGTCCACTAAATTGTTATTTCTCTTACGATCACGCTAGAAACTTGGAAACATTCTTTGAGAATCGGTGTTATTAAGATGCATTATGGAACAGAAACAAAGAAAAGATAAAAAAAAGTGAAAATGAAAAAAAAAAAACTCACTGAGGGAGTTCTGCTTCCCGTTTTCTGGCGGCAACCTCTGAGGGGTTCCTTATTTCTTCGGTGACGGCTTCCTCGTCGTCGTCATCATCACTAGAGGTATCGTCTCCTGCTGTCTGTGGGGTGGTGGTAGCTGAGCTCTTACCCTTGGGGATGGTCTTCGCACAAGTGTATCTCTTGTCACGTCCTAACGAGCAAATCTCCTCCAGGAGCTACAAACAAAATGAACAATAGTATTAGTTTTAATTTAAAGTGGCAGTTATTAGTAGCCTCTTCCCCCTGATGGCAGAGGTATAATTAATGTGGTGGTTATGGGGGTAGGGGAGGGGGCGGGAGGCAGGTAGTTGGTGTTGAAATTCCTCCTTCAATCATCGTAACATCTCACCAGTACTTGTGTCAAATTTCCATTGCTGGGTAAAATACTGGATGGAAGCAGATGGAAGCAAAGACAGGCAGCAAAAAAAGTTGTGATCAATTAAATGCTACATTTAATACACAACATTAAGTAACTTCAATATTAAACTGAATATATGAAATCTAGAAAGGAGTTTGAAACAGTCTTCACTTCCTACGGCTCATATAGAGAAAGAAACAATGACTACAAATACTATTGCTATTGTTTTAATTTTAACAGCACATTTTGGCGCATAGCATAACAGAATTTACAAATTTGTGCGAACAAATGGATAATATTCCCGACAACTGTCATCTTGTATAGTAGACAAAGAGGCATACTTATTGAAGATTGATCAGAAAGAAATACCTTGATAATAGCCTTCATTGCATCTGACTTCAAAGAAGGTTGATGGCGCATCAGCTCATCCATAGCACTGCCCAATGATAAAGCAGTGTCCCCTGAATAGAAAACAAAATGTAAAAACAGGATATGCATAAAATGAGAAATGTAACTTTAGAAAGGGGAAAAAAACAAACTAATTTTGACAAAACATATTCAATGAGGATCGCTCTAGGAGATATTCCAATTTTCAAGCGATGATCACAATCACAGAAAGTAAGGAATTTTTCCAAAATTTTCAATTATTTAATTAATCATATTATTAATCATCGTGAGTTTTGAAATGGCATCCCAACAAGCTAAGTGAGTCTCTGTGAGGAAAATCTTGTCTGCATCATTGAAGGGGAAAGAAACGATCAAGAGATCTCTTGTATGTCTGCAAGGCACACAGTACCGCTATCAATAAAGTAATTTAATTTCACGAAAATAATTCCCTGATAAAGTTGGCCATCACAACAGATATAAGTTTTTCCACCTGATGTGCAACTAATCCACAACACAGTGGTGGGTAACACACTCGTTGTTCAGACTCCAATGAACTTCATTCTTTGAAGTGTCAACAAAAAACACCAAAACTTGTGGGTTATAAAGTGTCCAATGAGAAGCAGAACTCACCCATTATTTCATTGCTCCTACGCCTTCTCATCGCCGGAAGGTACGCTGGCGAGAGCAGAACTTTGAACAGTTTGTCAAACGGTTTGCACTTCACAAAAGCTTCCAGACCTCTTGCGTTTAAACAGAGGGCACTGAAGATGTTGGGTAGGGAGCCTAAAACCTCTTTCGTGGCAGGAACCTGACCAGGGAGAAAGAAATAGGGCGACTAATCAGTTTAATAAAGTATTTAGATCTATAATCTCAAAATCAAATCGATAAAATACTATATCAATTTGTGCTTCAGATTCAATCTGTAGTTAACTCAGGTAAGTTTTCAAGTATTAATTGTTTCGTAGGATGCTATGAATTACTTCTTCCACAACAGTGCTATCAGACTGTAAGAAGTCCAATCATGTGCTGACAATAAAAACTTCAACTGACAGTTTTACATGCAAAGTAACATGAACAGGAATGAGAGTACACTTTATACGTACGTACGTACGTATGTAAATAAATATAAGCCTAGACTGTCTTGGTATTTGGTTTCCTGCGGGTGTGAATTAACTATTCATGTATGAATTATCTATTCATGAACGAATTATCTATTCATGTATGGAGTATCTACTCAAGTATCGTATGGTATTTCGTCTCACAAACCTCTTTTTTTGGGCAGCAGAAGAAGACATATCTGCTTCTATAATTGAAAATTAATATCCTAAAATTAATATCCTAAGTTGCTTTCATCTTATTCTTAAAGCATTCCCAATGACTTAAGTAAATACTCATCTTTCGATTGTGAATACAACTTACATCTTTGATGAGCAGTGCATGAAGCATAACGTCTGTAAGGCCAGTGTCTTGTAGACTAGAGAGGAGTGACGGCTCCTGGAACACGTAAACAGTCACAAACTCACAAGCTAGATCAGATAAGATAAGAAAACAACAAGGATATTAACAAACTGATTTGTCTAAAAGATATCATAATAAGCACAGATTAATATGTATCAGTGAGGGGGGATGAAGAGAATCTTACAAAATTGACACAAGGTAAGAATAATCTCTCACTAAGAAGTAAAACATTTGATTTTACTCACCTAAGAGAAACAGGGATGGTCCATAATATTCTGCATTGCTGATCAAATGTTTTAAAGACCTTGGCAAAGATCCATCCATAACTGAAAACAAGTAAAAGAACCTGGTTAGTTTACAAACTCACACAAAACATGACAAAACAAATGTTCCCAACGTTCTGACACTGTATATGGTATATGTATTTACTGTTTTTTCTATTTAATGTTTTATGTCATTGTATTTTCTAGATTGTTTGTAAAGCGCACAGATGCATCGCGCGTAGTGCGCTATATAAGATTTTATTTACATTACATACAAGGAACCAGTCACTTCCCAATGAGAGTTATGCTGGCAGGATGAAACCAAAAATGGTAGGAAGAAAGATCACCTTCATGTTGAACTTGATATTCAGTGTTTGGAAAGCATGCCCCATGCCACACTAATGGAAGCATACACCCCCATACGCTACAATGGGAGCATCATAGAGAAACCATGCCATAGGAGAGAGTCAACTAGTTGTTATTTTCTCTTCTGTTATATTTTTATTTTACTATTTTTTTTCTGGGTGGGAGTTGGTGGGGGTGGGTCGGGGTGGGTGGGGGGGTCTAAAACTGTGATGGCTGGCTTATCTGAATGTTTTATTTTTTCTTATTCCTGATTATCCTTTAGGGGGAATTTTGACGATGGGTGTAAGTTGGTCTTCCCTGCAGACATATGTGGTAACTTATCATCATAAATGACTGCTGGTCATCTCACTCACCGTGTCTGATGCTGTCTGCAAACGCTGGATCTGGAATGGCCTTCTTCAAAAAATTGAGCATGGATTTCAGGAGAGCGGCCCTCTGTGGGAAGCACTGCCGTCCTAGAGAAAGAATCAAAATAAAGTTCAGTTTCACTTGTGTGCAGGGAACTTCTCACAGAGCTTGTACAGTATCCACCCCAACAAAAGCAGACTGCCATTTGAAGATGGTCCTGCTAAGATGTAAAACGTCAGGCCTTGCGACAACACCTTCGTAGAAATGTTCTTTGTTACAAGCAAAATGTGTGCTTCATACTTCTCCCAAGACATCACCATCTTCCCACTGACAACCTTACATTCTGTATCCAACTGTTTCTTCATTCTATATTCTGACACTTGCATATCATTTTTGTTTGTAATTAAAGCTAACAAAAAAACATGTTGCTTGCAAGACTGTAAATACATTTTCTATTCATGACATTAAACTATCTGTCCATATTCTATCCGCCATTACATCTACCATATTCAGTTAAACGTGGTGGAGATATCATTCCTGTAAAAGACAATCAGAGCCAATTACGAAAAGACGAAAGACCTTCAACCTGCATGGCATCTGTATAATTCTTGCTTTTCGAGTCCATGTCTGATACCCAAGACTTATTAATTTTCCCGTGGATACATAATCTCTGGGATCAGATCATGAGAGGGTAGTTACTTTGACGACCTATCACCCTAGGCAAGTTAACCCCAGTCATTGTCATACCTGGTTTACCCTCCTCTTGGGTTTCAAGAAAGTAGCTGTCTTCTGCGGCCCTGGTTGTAGACGGCCCTGCACTCGGACTGTCCGTCTCCATCTCGGACGAGCCCTCTCTGCTCTGTGACCTGGGCTGGCCCGTCAGGTCCCCTTGTTCGGGTGTAGGAGTCTCAGATCTAGATGAGCTACCGGCTGTATCAAACTGTTGACTAGGAGAGGCTGGGTTTGACAGGGATGCTTCCATCGTTGATGTTCGAATGGTCGGTCTGATAACATACGGTACCTCGGTCCGGCATATGTTCACTTCATGCTGGCAGACGAAATGGGGGAACACAAAATGTTCATAAACGTCTGTTTTACATACTGCCAGCTGTAGCAAGACTGATAACACTGAGTTACCTTCGTTAATATACCACTCGATCCCTTCGGAATGTAAGGTCTAGAATACCAACAGCCATCACCAATATATTTGACCAGTTGCCCTTCCTGCAAACATCCAACTTAACTCCTTTTTAAGGAATTTAAATCTTTACCTTAGATGACAAATGCAATGCACATAACTCCAGCATGCATGTTACACTTTTCACTCACATATCCTGGAGAAAAAATTCAATTTTTTTTATATACTTACCTCTAGTCTGTTGAGGAATATAGAAAGTCCCCCATTGGTCTGAAATGCTGCCATGTCGAGATTGGTGATAAGATCAACGACTCTCACTGCTCTGGTTACAAACTGTCGTTGAGAAAAGGAGAGACAACTCGTTAAAATGTTGCCATCATTGCAAACAGCATTTCATTGAACTACAGGACTTAGAATAGAATAGTGATGGATCGCTTCTATCCAGTTAAACTGAAACTAAAAGGTTTTATATAAATATTCCCTAGAAAGAGAAAGTTAACAATAAAGATTGAAATTTGAACCTAACAAATACACACAAAACAGATCTCCTTAAAGGGTGTGAAGACTCGCGCAAAAAGAAACGTCTAATGCCGGTAATCTGACCTAGTTTCGAATGAGGTGTAACAGAAGAGTTAGACACCAATCATCGATCCCAGAAAATACGCACACAGCTTTGCTACCTTCGGTAATTAGACACTAGTGTACAGTCAGTACATACAGCTGCGGTCAATACCCACAGCACAGTGTATAAACCATACAGCGATGGACATCTCAGGTCCAGCTAAAGATAACAAGGTATCACGTTTCATACTGTCTGCATTTTGTAGCGACACGAACAAACGTCACTTGCAAGCAACGGGAAGTTAACTTTTTCAGAGCGTGGCACGTGGTTTGGGGCAAGTCTTCAATGCCTTTAATGTTTAAGGATATGATCGAGCCATTCATCAATGAGATCAAGTCGTCAAAGGAAACATCAAGATTTAATCCATCTTCACTTGAATCAGAAAATAAGAACATGTCTTGTTGAGATTTCTGTTATCTTAACATCACATGAACAAAAGGTTTCCCGATACTGAACAGAAGCAACCTCTCTGTTGGGAATTTTTCAGCGAGAGAATTGACCTTTCATACCTTCCCTTCCCTGATCAAGATATCTTATTCCAAAACTTAACTTCCCCCCAAAATGATTAAAAATTCACAAATGCTCTCAAAGTATAGCTCTCTTTAAAAGCAATGGATTCAAAACACATCCGGCAAGAAACTTCACAGATAAAATAATTTGGATATCTCTTTAATATACTCACTGTGGTATGATTTTCGTCTTCCCCGTGCCACTTTATAACTTTCAGGAGCGATTCCATCATATTGCAGTACACAAGAGCCTCTCCTCCTGAAATGTACACATTAAAAATAATCAGTATCTATATATATGAGCATACCATTACTAGCAGGATAAGTACAACCGCTACACAAAATTGACGGCAGATTTCTAAGACCAGTTTTACTTTTCCAAGACATAAAAAAGCAAGAATTATACTGAAGCCATTGAATTCAGAAATGAGAATTCATTTCTGCATAGCATGGATCCCTTAAAGAATGTCTCTTGCTGTAGATTCTCCCATAGCACTCCCATATAATCTACATTGCATTTACAAATTGAACACACAAGTGAAATCACACACTGTGTGAATCTGATTTCAAGCAAAAAATGTGTAGCATAGCATTACTAGCATTATTGGTCAACTAAGCAATGCAATTTGTGGGTATTTACAAATTGAGAACACAAGTGAAATCCCACACTGTGTGAATCTGATCTGAAGCAAAAAATGGGTAGCATACCATTACAGGCAAACATGGTCAACTAAGCAATGCAATTTGTGGGTAGCCATCCGTCTCACCTGTTCCCCCCCCCTCCACCTCCCCCACTACTTGAGATTAAAACACTGCATTATTATCACTTGATGAAAATTATCATTCAGGGAACAGAATAAACTACTGGTACTATATACAAGGAAGACATTGAAGGTAGTACTCACCGGTCCCATAACTGGCCAAGTGATAAAGAAAAGAGAACAAGGCAGTGGCTAGAACATGGGGAACTGCTTCTTGATTAGGATCTAAAGAGGAGATGAAATATTTTCAAGTTATTGTCGGGATGACACGTGAAGAGCAATCAACAACAAAAAAAGCTTCAGAAAAAAAGCAGAAGTGGAACATTATATTTCATCAAATTATAGAATGTCAATTAAGAAACTTCCGATGACTAGGTAACCTTCAACTGGTACAACAACTTTTGATGTCTATTAACATTGGTTTTTTTGGAGCCCGATGAGAGTGTAACAATTATTACATAAACTTATATTTGCATTTGCTTTATCTGCCAGGATACAGTTTTGTAAACAGTGACAAAGTGTTCATCTAATCAGACTCTTGTGGGAGAGCAGACTATGCTTCCTTTCTAACCCGAGGAGAAAGTTTTAGAAATGTATATAAAGGCAAATAATTAAGAATATGATACTAGCTTAAACCTAGGAACCTGATAGTATTGCTTTGGGCAGCCAACTGTACAATTTGATACTAGGTAAACCTAGGGACCTGATGGTATTGCTTTGGGTAGTCAACCATACAAGAATATGACACTAGGTAACCCTAGGGACCTGATGGTATTGCTTTGGCCAACCATACAACAATATGATACTAGGTAAACCTAGGACCTGATGGTATTGCTTTGGGCAGTCAACCGTACAATTTGAAACTAGGTAAACCTAGGGACCTGATGGTATTGCTTTGGGCAGTCAACCGTACAATTTGAAACTAGGTAAACCTAGGGACCTGATGGTATTGCTTTGGCCAACCATACAAGAATATGATACTAGGTAAACCTAGGGACCTGATGGTATTGCTTTGGGCAGTCAATCGTACAAGAATATGACACTAGGTAAACCTAGGGACCTAATGGTATTGCTTTGGGCAGCCAACCGTACTGCAAACAGTTTTGTCTCTGCCCACGGTGGTTGAAGATCATCTTCTGCTAAAAAGCTGAACATTGTTTGAAAATCAGGTCACTACCACTATACAAATAAAAGTTCTGCATTTGTTTACCTATCATAGCTTGGATACACTGTCTGACTAACACTGGCAAGAACCCATGATACGAAGAAGCACCCGTGGCTTCGATGATGTTGACCAATCTGAAGACAAAAGACGAACAAATAAATTTACATGAATGAATATGCATCAGATGACTACAAACTACACCTTAATTATCATAGTTATTAATTGGAGGGTATATCCGATAGAGTGTACCTTGCCACAGACAAAAGAGCATGCGTCCTTCAGATATATCCTCCGGGAACAAGAAGAACATTCCTGTGGATATTTGCAAGCGATGGGTGTGGATAATTGGGTCATGGGCCTCCTCGCGGGGTTCCGCCCGTCGCGGCACTGCGAGGGCAAAAGCTGTGAGGCACACTAGCCCAGAGACGCTGGCCGAGGGCCCCGGGTAGAGTTTTCTTCTCTACATGAGGGATTTTGTGGTTTAGCTCGGACCCTGGTTCTTCCTGCAAACTAACGTTGGCAAGAATCCATGACATGAAGACGGACATGTAACCTCAACAGAGTTCACCAATCAAGAAATGAATTAAGAATTAAGAAATTTAAAAAAAGAAGGGGAAAAAGCAAAATCATTTTGCCTCAAAATTACTCCCATTTCTCCACATTAATAGGGTTTTGTTCTCCATAATGGTAGCACAGTTTTCTGGGAAGCTGTACGATTTGAACATATGTTCAATTATACTCTTCGAAAAAGGCCCTTTTCCCTATAAAAAATTGTTTTTAAATCATTTCTCCAAGAAAATGTCGATGTAAACTTACTCTGGATTTCGATCCAAATGTATGACGGATGTCAGTGTCCTAAGAGATGCCGCTTTTATTTCCTGCGAAAAATATGATAAAGTGAAAATAAAATTATGTGGCGATATATCATAGCAGAATATCTCTATTAGGATGCGTGAAAAATGAAAGACATATTCTCTTACTTCGTGACCAGTTTCCCTCGTAAGTCAAAGACAATATCAAACTGGACTCTTTTTAATGAGAGATGGTCGCAAGTCATCTTACTAGAGTTACATAACGATATCTCACTTTCACTTGGATTCTCAAAGTATCAGAAGAATTGTACATTAGCTGCATATTGTATAAAAGTGTTATAGGCCTACAATACGTACTAAGGTCCATTTGATAAGGAAGGGATTCCTTGAGGTATTAAGCATTAGTGGTGATGCTGATGCAACAGGTGGGCAAAAAAATTTTCTCCTTTATTGAAAGACAGGAGAGACCTTGCATTTTTTGCAAACATTTTCCCTAGCAACCAGGGGAGCCTAAATCATCCAATATTTTACTCCCGGGTGGATTGCACATGGACTGACGTGATTGCAATTCATTGCACATCGACTGAGAGTAACAGAACAACACCAAGCACACAAACTTATCAAAAATTGGTAATCAAATCAACACACCACAGGGAGGAAGCTCTATGACAGGCTCCATTGGTAAAACACTGTTTATCGATCCATTTTGCTTTGGGTTTTTGTCCTTTCATTTGCCACTACCCGGCTAGCAACCACCATTAAAAATTGGTGATCCCTTTTGGGTTGCAATACATATTTTGGGCAGTTTGGGCATAATAGGTACAACCAGTTGCTTTGTGTTCTGATGGTCATGACCACCAAAACATACCATTGAGAATATCTGAAAGACTATAAATTTATTCAAAATAAATGCAATGTGATATCCACTGACCCTCTATGGGCCAAACATGTTGCCTTTAAGATATCCCAAAAACAAATATATTGAACTGTTTTAAAAACTACTTTATCTACTGCAAAAAAGACTGTGTAGGTTAATACAGACAAATAGACCTTTGGAGATTATTACACCTGCTTAGATTGGTGCTCCTTAAAGCTGTATGAAGCATTCCATTATAAACACATACAAACCGAAGCAACATTATAACGACCTAAATCATCTATAAACACATACAAACCGAAGCAACATTATAACGACCTAAATCATCTATAAACAAATACAAACCGATGCAACATTATAACGACCTAAATCCTCTATAAACACATACAAACCGATGCAACATTATAACAACCTAAATCATCTATAAACACATACAAACCGATGCAACATTATAACGACCTAAATCATCTATAAACACATACAAACCGATGCAACATTACAAGACCTAAATCATCTCTTTCACTTTTGACAGGTTCCCTTCAATCACAAATATTTGAATGAAAAACTTGTTACAATTTGAAGCTATAGTTGAACTTTACATGACGCTGTAAATGAAATGAAAGTATGTATTGTATGTATGTAAAGTATGTATCTATTGTATGTATGTATGCAAAGTATGTATGTATGTATATATATATGTATGGTATGTATATATGTAAAGTATGTATGTATGTATTGTATGTATGTATTGTATTTCTATATGTATTGTATGTATGTATGTAAAGTATATATGTTTGTATGTAAGTATGTAAAGTATGTATGTATTGTATGTATTGATGTATATATGTATGTATGTAAAGTATGTATGTAAAGTATGTATGTATGTTAAGTATGTAGTTATGTTCAGTATATATTCTCATTGTCAGATACATACCACTAGCAATGGATTCTCCACCTGTAGCACCTCCACTAACTCCTCTACAAGACCTGTGTACAGTAGTGTACTCGGTATATCAAAGATTGCACTGGAGTAAACTGCAGAGGAAATGAAAAGAACGAGATTATGATTTGGCACAAGGGAATCAATGCTTCTTCATAAGAGACTTTGTACTGCTGCCAAATTTCAGCAAGTCAGGCTGGCCAATTGCTTCTGTCCAGGGATCAGTGATGAACTATAGGCAACTTCTTCTCGAATAACACCTCCAAACCACAATGTGTAGTCTGTGTGTATTATGGAAAACAACATCTGACTTGTAATTTGTAATTAATAATCTGGATTTCAGGAGGAGGTTAATAAGTAAGAATAACACCTCCAAACCACAATGTGTAGTCTGTGTGTATTATGGAAAACAACATCTGACTTGTAATTCGTAATTAATAATTTGGATTTTAGGAGGAGGTTTAATAAGTAGTAGCACATTCTCAACTTTTCAGAGTACAGGGGGAAAGGACAGCTGTGTTGTTGAGAGAAGAGAAGGGGGGGGGGGGGGGG
>JAIPMN010009662.1:19040-32593 GCA_020650975.1 Apostichopus californicus
GTGTTGTTGAGAGAAGAGAGGGGGGGGGGGAGAGCTCACCTAGCACAGAGAGAGCCTGAAGACGAGCTTGCACACATAACAACCTCTGCTGAGAACTTGAGAAACAGTGGGCTAGACGAACATGAGTGAATAGTAGCATCTGAGGAGGAAAGAGAGAGAGATGTTTAAAGTAGAAAAGTAAAGTAATACAAATGTATGCTAAACAAAAGTACTTTGGCTATTCAGAGCTCAATATTATATAAAACGTGCTTTGGTAAATCTGGATGATAGGTTTTAAATTCCACATATCGTCTGTCTACTGTAAAAGCCATTTGAAAATGTATTCACGTTGACAAATTGTCAGGACTGCTACATCTTATACAAGTACTACACTGAGAATTTTAATTCCTCTTATTAAAGACTGCAGATCAACTACACACAAGGTGGCAAGTAACATCCGAACAGTTGCAAACCTGTTTTTCCTTGGGGATGCTGTACTTGATAACCAGCCTCTCCATGATGGTAGCACAGTCTTTGTGAAGCTGTACGACAAGACAAAGAGATAGAAACAAAGAAAGAGATAACTCATTAGTCCCTGCCGGTCATCACTATCATCACCAATCTTCACCGGTCATCACCAGGCTTCTAATGTAAAGATACTAAACACCGAGTATTGATCACACCAACCTATTCAATAGCACAAAAGGGAATACACCACTGCCTCAATTTCTTTGGATATTTGTCCAAACGGATATAAGATGAACGTATAACTATTATGAGTATTAGTTAACCATGTTACACTGACATGAACTAGCCAACCACGTAACACTGACGAGAATAAGCTAACCATGTAACACTGACCGAATAAACTAACAATGTAAGTATTATGAGAAAATAGGTAACCAATATTATTGATGCCACAAACAAGCTTCTTTACCTCACCCACGATTTAATTTTATGAAAACACAAAATTGTTAAACTGTAATACAATTTTTTCAACCTGACGAGGTGCCCTGATCAATATTAACCTACATACATGCTCACCCTCAGGTTTGTTATTAACTGTCCAGGGTCTTCCTTGACACTATACTAAGATTGGTTAGCCACTGTGCGGTATCAGAGGTTAAAACGCGATGTAATAACGACAGAACGAGAAGATAGACTAATGACTCTGTGGATCTCATCCGCTTGTATCACTCCACCCCTCCCCCCTCACCCTCCCCGCTCCCCCCCCCCCAAACACCACAACCCTTCTTCCTTCTTTTGTAAGTTTTGAGTACTTGAGAATTCTTTGATGCTTGAGTTAACATAGAGATGTACTCAGACAGGCATACTTTATATTCCAACCATCTTATCTAAGTCCTTAAATGTGTGACATCGCAGCAATTAGCATAGAGATGAAAGATCAACTTTGACATGAAATATCTTTCTCTTTACTGCTCAAGGAAACAAAACTAAACTTGGTCTTCAGAATAAATACTTTTGGATAAACTAGCTTTCAGTGACTCACGGTCGCAGGAAACATGTTCACTTACCAAATCTACATCTTCCATGTGAACTATGGTCAGTGCCTGGGCAGAATTCTGTAGGAGAGAGTCACGGGTTACAACACAATTAAAACAACTGCCAGCAAAATCAGAATGAGAAAAACATCTTACTCTATCATGAAACATTAATACATGAAGGTCTACTTCCAAGGCACTGAAATTTATCTTGGCTGTGCAGTGTTCATTTGGCAACCGTACTAGAAATCAATCGTCCTTTTACAGTCACTACTTAAAATTTAAATTTAGGTAAAGAAGTAGCTGGTTGTGACAATATTCATTGAATGCAACCTACCATCGGTTCTCAAGACGTATCTTTTTACCAAAACGTAAATGTTGTAACTATTGTTAAGTGCCACTAGAATTATTTCATAGTTTGTTTGGCGCTATATAAAAATTATGTATTATTATTATTATTATCAGACACTGAATGAGATGAGGTAAACCTCTTTAGGACAAATATCAGTTGTCTGTGATGATCATAGAAGGTATAAATGTCTGTCTCAATTCTAATAAGAGTAAATACATTAGCTTCTTTACATAATATAATCCCCCTCATTTATTGAGTCTCTAAACTACAAGGAATAGTTTTATTTAAAAGCATTTATTTAAAAAAACGGTGTCAAATGAACCCATACGTGCAAAACTGTAAAGCCATTCTGCAGAAAGATCACTGGATAAATATTTAATAGTTATGGCTACTGTTAGCAGGATGGGGTTGTTGTTTGTTCATGCCACTGGCTAATGTGACCTTTAAAAACTCCCTCTCCCACAACCACCTCTTCTCCCCCTCAGACGAGAGACTGTATGAAATTCTTAGTCAGAGTAACCTGTAAAGAAACTCCCAACTTCTTACAAAACTAAACAAGATAGAAAACAATGGTGAGCTTCTTGACTAGAGATGATCGAAGGTCGGTTGTGAGATTCCGTCTGAAAGAGCTTTACCTGTTTTGTAACTTTTGCTTCAACTGGTGGTTGGTTTTCATGATAAAATTCAAAATGAAGAGTGGTAGCACTCTCTGGGATGGTCTGGAACGAGAATGAGAATGAAAAAAAAAAAAGGTAACATTTTGGATTAATAACAACTCACAAACTTTTCTCTATTTCAATCAAGTTTACAATTATGTACAACCAAGTCATGAATAAAAACTGACCCAATCCTGCAAAGAGCAAAATATTCTTGGCTTCAAAAAGATTGATCTGAAGCTGTGACCTCAGGAATCAAATAGAACAAAAGAAGCTTCACAATTTCTTTAAAGAATTTTCTGGTGACAAAACAATGTGGAAACTTTTGTTCAAGAGAAAACTATCCCATACTGCTAACTGTTGAAAATCCAGTCACAAATATCTTGCCCCTGACTTGAGATATGGTTGATTGAATGTAACCTATTTTGACTAGCTAGACCTTCAACTACACCAGGAAGTTGGATCATAGTTAGGTGGTCTGTAATGTTAATGGGTAAATGCTTTTCACAAGCTTCACTGCACAGGCTATTGTCATTTTCTAGTTGATTTATCCTTGACACCTAATACATGTGTAATGTTTGCTTGGCTGTCAAAGTTCTTTGTACTCTTTTGTCGAAACAGTAATTTCCTCTGTTGATAAATGACTGACAAATTATAAAGAAAAATAAAGACATTTTCAGCAGAATTGCCCCGATGACATCGTCCATTCTGCTGTTGCCAGATACATTAACAAAGTATCACAAAAATTTGAAAAGTGAATTTCATTGTGATACAAAAACTTTTGCCTAAAGTTTTTGGGAAATTTGGAACAATTTTTCGAAGCAATCAACTCTGGCCACCAGGAAATCCATTTAACAGTCAGTTTCTCAACTTTACCTCTTTCTCTCCAACGTGACAGCAAGCTGCCAATCCAAATCCATTGTCTTTACCGCCCCAGCTCTCTGCTAGGTACGTGAGCGCCTGAAACAACTCCTGTCTCTTGCTTGGGGACAATTTGATCAGAAAATTGGACCTCTTACTGAAACAGAATGAGCCAATAAACAAATGTGAATCATCTCCCTAGACAACATTTTACAGAAGTACATGACAAATAGAAAGCTGATGGCAAAAATTATATACATATTTGAAAGGAGAAAAGACATATTTGGCAAGAAATCTCTGGCCTGAATCCCGTTTCTAGCATGTGTATTTGCAATGAAAACTGTTTTGAGTTTAACACAGCAGAAATTCTCTCCAATTTCAAAGTTGATTTTGTTTTCAAGTAAAGTTCTGAAACACAAGGTCTGCAGATGAGTGTCTATTTTACAAGACAAATTTTACCAATAACAAAGAAAAAAAAAGAAAACCAATCTAACTTTTCCAGGGGGTTCTCCTAGGTACTGATATGGCAAAAGGAATGCCGTTAGAGCATTTTACTTTTCTGAACACAATCAAACTTGCCAAATACTTTTATTATACTTCACTATGATAATCTAGATGGAATGGAACATACGATAGAGCAGCGTCTTTAATACATCTGTCTTTTCGTCTTTAGTACTATGTGCTCCTTATGAAAGATATACCTACAAATAGGTCAAGGGTTAAGTCAGATACACTTATCTGCTGCTGGAGGGATGTTGTGTTCAACAAAGTTTCACAGTGTAGTTGAATTACTGTCAACTCTTAAAGGAGATCATATACTTTGCTATTTTGGTGATCATCTGAAAGTGCCAGAGAAGACTACAAGTATTTTGGGAATCCAAGGATGATGATTGATGGTCGATAAAATCTAAAATGCAAGTATTATTATTGAGGTTTCAGATAGGAAAGGGTTCTTTGGCATAGATAGTATCTATCTGTATTATTAAGAGGACAACCATCTGATTCCAAAGGAAAACTTTAAAAGAGTCTCATAGTGTAACGCTTACCTGAAGACATAAACCAGATTTAGAACAGCAAGAACTGTGTTGAGATTTGAAGAAGCCAGCAACGATGTAAGGTGCTAAAAAAATATAAAAAGAATAATAACCTGTAAGACCCAAGTGGGTATCGATTACCAAAAGTAGACACACAGGATTTCCTATTGGTTGGCTATGGGTGCTGCATATTGCAGGCCACTACTTACCCTGACAAAGTTCTATTGTATCAGCCAATAATAACTTAGAGCCGGCACAACGCAAAGCGACAGTGAGGTTCATGAATTTTTGCATCATAAAAAACTGAAAACAAGGTTTCTGTGAGCATAATCTGCTGTCTATTCATCGTGTATCAATCCGGCCATTTGGCTATTCTCTAAACCTGCTAGAATATTGTCTGCATGCCAAATCGCTGTGGTGCCCTTCATGTTTGCTGAGCATGAATCCCAAACATTTGCCCGTAAAATCTGCCGTAGTGCCAAGTGACAACTGTGCTGCCCCTCCTGATTCCATTCTAGGTTACTGCCCTCGCAAATTGTCATCACGGTCTCTTCACGATTCACTGCACGGTTTGATATTTACATGACAACGACTTACCTGGAAAGTCATACTAACTATAATTTACTTCATAATGATCCAACAAACAGATCTTGTATTTCCCCCTTTACAGTTATTAAACAAATTGTCAATGTTCCATCTATTTTTTTTTCCCCCTCCTATTTTGCTGACATGTCAAAAACAAATGACACTTATTTTGTAAAATCCATTCTTCCTTGTCGTGGGTTCACACCGCTGTCACAAACAGGAAATGTTACAATTTAAGAAAATACAAACCTCCACAGAATTGTAAAGATGCCTTGAGAAGCTATGCTCCACTAGAAGGGCAGTGAAAGTCAGCACTGAATGGACCAGTTCCTGTAGATGTTTGTTCTCTAGTCTGTCACATGTCAGGTGCCAACTGTGGTCAGGCGGGGTGTTGGCAGCCTGCTCCAAAATAGAGTCAAACTTATCCAAGACATCAACCCATTGGTAGAGTTCACTCTGATGGACAGAGGGGAAGAAGAAGAAGAAGAGGTTTAAATATGACTGCTTATGGCACACTCAAAGTATATAGCCATCAGACTAACAAATGTATCACTACTTACAGTAATGAGTGAATTCATGCATGGTGCATAATTAGATATAGTGTATATGTGACATAAGGTAATGAAACATTGCAGTGCTTTTACAACATGTACAGGAGAGTACATCAGTAGAAGGGTACTGTATATTACTAACGTACATGAAACTGTACATAATTATTGTGCCTCTCTATAAAATCTAAGGCAGGCCATCTACAAATGTGGAATATTACTACCGATAACAGCATAAATCAAGTCTTGGGTGAAAGATTTTGAAATTTGTAATGCAAATTAAAATGACTAATACAAATATGCAATGTTTATTCAAACATTTAGTTTCCAATGGGTGTGTGTGTGTTTTTCTGTTGTGAGTTGAGAGGAGGAAAGAGTCAATAGATTAACATCACATACCTTGCCGTAGTTCCAGGTTTTGATCTGTTTCAGCTCCGACAGGAGGTCTGGACATGTTTTCAGTCTTTCGATCAAGTCCTGACAATCAGCAGACTGGGGTGCAAAATTTAACACAAAAGAAATTAACATTTATCAGTAAATATAGTGACCAGTGGGTAGAAAAGACAAAAACAATTACCTACAGTAGGTACTGTACAAAAAGGGGCAGACAGAAGGGGTGACTGAAGAGTAGGAGTGACAGAAGGGAAATGAGGAAGAAGGCGTGATAGAAGGGAAGAAGGCGTGACAAAAGGGAAAAGGGGCAACAGAAGGGAAGAGGGGGCAACCGAATGGAAGAGAAAGCGACCGAAGGGAAGATTGGGCAGACAGAAGGGAAGAAGGGGCAGAAGAGAAGGAGTGACAGAAGGCGTGAAAGAAGAGAAGGCGTGACAGAAGGGAATAAGGAGTTGCAAAAGGGAAGAGGGGGTGACAAAAGGGAAGAGAGGGTGACAGAAGGGTAGAGGGGGCACAGAAGGGAAGATGGGACAACAGAAGGGAAGAAGGGACATACAGAAGGGAAGAAGGGGCGTACAGATTGGAAGAAGGGTGACAAATGGGAAGAGGGGGAACAGAAGGGAAGAAGGGTCATACAGAAGGGAAGAAAGGGTGACTGAAGGGAAGAAAGAGAAATTCCGTCAATATACCACACTCAACAAAGAACACAGCTGACAATCCTGAAGTTGAGTTTGAAGAGTAAATAATAATTGATTCCTATGACTTCAAACTTTCTTTTCATCACCTTCATATAAGCTGATAAGTCTTGTGTAGCCAACATGCATTCCACCGTCATGAAAACAACACATACACGTGTATAAATGAAGACACTTTATCGCAAATATCCTAATCGCTCTTTGCAAAATTCAAGCGATAGACAGATTGAAACATTTCACAGTGTTAAAAGCTATGACATAGTCTCTGAGAACCTTCATAGTTTCTGTGTAAATTGCCACTGCCATGGTGACTTATGGTGCTATGAATCATTAATGGCTTTGAGTCAAGAAGTGATTTACGACTCTGGCCATCTTTTGCTTGCCAGATTGAAACATTCACATTTTCTTAGATAATGTATGTACTATGTATACTCTAGAAGACGTAGGTGTGCTTAATGATGAAGAGTATGTACTTCTATTAAGACTTCTATTAACCATTAAAGGCATTAGTGATTCTAACTATAGATTCTGTTGTACATTAAACTTGCATCAGTAAAATGATGCTTTCTGGTTCAATACTCATAATAACTTATGATGTTCCAACCAATCATACTTTCCAGTCAAAAGCTCCAAGTGACTGATTAAAGGCTTTTTGTCTTTCTACGAAAACAGATATTCAGCTGTTACCCAAAATAAAAATGTTCTAGGAACTTACCACATCAGAAGAGGTCTTCTTCAGTTTACTGCGATCAATCTTCATACTTGGTGTCTAATCAAGTTGTTTCTTCACTATTTCAATTGTACTAAAGGGAGCAAAAAACAAACAAAATATGTTGATGAAGACAATATTGCCCCATTCATGGTTCACCATAGTTACAAGTAGCTGCATATTTTTGCAATATAATATTTCCCACACCTAGTTTTGGGCCCAAAACAGGTATTGCTTATTGCTTACATTCAAACCAGATGCTGCTCAAGAACAAGACTTGCAGTCCTGACATCACTGGTTTGATAAAGAATATTCTTGTGACCTTTCAGATTTGTTTATAAACCATTTCCCAGTTTTTAGTTGCTGTTTTACTTCAAAAAGATAGTTACAGTGGTCTTTTAATTTTTCGTTTGCTCAATTTCTGCCTATGTGCAGAAATTTTGGCAAACAAGTAGCTGATTGTGTGAGTTTTACTACACAATAGTACCACAAAAGAATCTTTACATCATCAAATGCGTAATGGGGCTTGGAATTAAAATTTACAGCAGAACATGGAGTCTACAACAGTACATGTGGATAGAAAAATGTCATTGAGCACTATCATCAAGTGCCTTATGTAGCTGATTTCTATCTATTAGCATGGTTACACTAATCCTCCTTCATATCACTACACTTAAAAACAAGAACGCTTTAATGTGTCAGTCTAACACTGTAATCTATTAAGTGTCTCTCAAAGCCACATAATCTTTTCAAACTGAACAACAACAGATCTGCATGTCCCTGGTATTCAAATTTTGTTGTTTCGCGACCCTAATATTCACATTCATCCTCCTGTGGGGTATGTTTGTTACGGCTTGGGGAAGGGGTCTTACATGATTAAGGACGCTACTGAAAGTTGCAAAAGAGTGTTACTGTATATTTTTGCAACTTTTGAAGTAATCCATGTTTAAACTTTTTCCACTTTTTTGTCCATAAATATTGAGAACTTCAGCTGTTTTTCTCACAAATTGTTTGGCCACCCTCATAAATATTCAGAGCGACCCTAAAAATGGTAAAGACCCCCACTTTGACTACCAGGGCTATAAAGCATTGCAAGCTAATGACATAACATGAGAGGAGAATGTAAAAGAAAACATAGGACTGTTTCAGTTGACTGTAGCCAGAAGGACCATGAGGTACTGATGATGCAATAAGTTGCAATATCTTATGAGAATCTAACACTGTTAATGTGTGCAAGGACAGTACATGGATGCGGTCTCTACCTATGTTACTGTATTCAAAAGGTCAATACCTTCTTGAGATATGCTTCAACAGCTGTTTTTCATTGGTATTGATTTAAAGGATCACCTACAGCAAAAAAATTGGCATTTTTCAATATGACAAACTTTGTTATTGTCCAAGTCTCTTTCTTGGGACATCCTATTTAAATGAAGGTATCACATGTGCAGTTGTGTACGCAAACAAACATGTACATACATGTATATAGTACACACACAATAGCATGACTGCAAGATTACTTTTCTTCATGATTCAAACAAGATACTCATCAACAGTAAGTAAACTGTGTAATTTGCTAAATTATCATCACATCAAAACACAGTTATTATTGGTTGTATCATTTGTCTCCCTTGTCTCCTGTTTCTGCAACATTAACAGCAGTTTATAACACAGAACAGTCTTTCATGGATTCCAACATTTTCACCACACCAAGAGCAGACTTAAGAAAACACTTGGCATCTATGTTAAACATTACGGTGGCACCTTAGTCATACTAGTTACGTTTACCTTAGTCAGAATCTATTGGCTCTCTGGCATATTACTAATCATGTGTACTATACGTACTACTTCAAAATCCTTGGGCAAGCCAAAATAGGAGGAAGATGGAACTGAATGAGGAATGCTACCAAAATACATTCCATTCTTGAAGGTGACAACCATACACAAACACACCCAGTAATGAGTAAGTAAGGCTCTACCTACTTCATAGTACTGTCAAGTACACTAAATAAGGAAGTTCAATACATAGCATTCATACTGTACAAACAACATGTAGCTGATTCCATGCTTCCAACTGCCACATGGCTTCCTCATCACTACTTTTTTCATCTTCTAGAATGAGCAAATTCTCAAACAGGAAGTTAGTGGAGAATTTCAGCTTCCAGAGGAGAGAAAGCACCACATACCTATCTCATATTGAGAGAACATGTTTGCATCTTTCCACTTCAAAGACAACTGCTTCAGATCTCCCAATTATTTACAAACAGGAAGAAGTCGAAGTGCCAATAAATTTGTGTACTTCCCCATACTTAGACCATCTAGTACACAAAGAAGTGTTTACATTAACTTTGATTGTCTTTGTTACTATGCCTTGTACATATTCTGTTCCAATTAATGTGGCTTGCTTCCAGTGTATCGGTCACAGGTTATCAATTAAAACATTGGAAACAAAAGCACCAATAACGATTGCAAACTTTTGGTGTAACTCACAGCTGTAACCGCCATACAACACAAACAGCCTTTTGTTTTCTAGACACACAAGCAAGACTAGTTACCAACTCAGTGTATTTGCATATGCAGCCTAATGCAATTAATTTACAATGGGCCATTCCACTAGTCAAACCTTCCAAGTTCAAAACTTTGTATTTTTTTACAATCAGATTTAATTAATACTTAACCTTCTTTTTAAACTGAGTTGGGTTTACAGTGATTAAAGAATCAATGAAAATAAATAAATAAACAATACAGCTCTATATATAGGCTTGTAGGAGAAGTAACCTCAAAGCGTACCAGATTGTCTTTATTAATAGCTAACTCTCCTTACTGATACTATAATATCTCACTTATTGGTTGAAAGTTAGTTTTCAACATTCCCTTTATTCCTATTACCTACCAATCTAAAACTTATGTCTAAATGACAGATATCTACTGTATGTGACTGTGGTTGTTTCCCCAGTATGCTGCTCTATCTACTTCTTATAGGAATTCCTGTGCTACCATATTACAGTAGTTAAGCCTATCTCTGTTTTCTGTTTCTACAGCTAAGGTTCCTTTCAATTTCATATTATAACCTTCGATCTTATAAAGTCACTTATCATATTAGTCAGTATTGAAGTAATGCACCTAATGTAAAGTTTGCAATTCAAGGTTTGAACATTAACAGGAACATGTCAAGAATGTTTCCAAACCTACTGAGTAGTAATTTAAATGTGGTGGATATAATGGATTTGATTGGTAGTAAGCAACACTAAGATTACCCTCTGAGTTTAAAACACAATCTCAATAATTATAATCAATGTTGATCATGTTGCAGCCAATTGCGCTAGTTATGTATTGTATCAGACCTGCCAACCTATCTTTCTTGTATCGAAAAATGCGTATCAGATGTAACTAGACCATTCATGGTACCAACCCGGAACTTTTCACATTAATATATTACTACTTATTACATTACGGCAATCAGTTCAGTAGTACCCAGTACAAAATCATGGGTACCTAATGTCAGAATGTTGGTCCAAGTTCTAAAATAATAATAATAAATAATCAGCAGTTATTTTTATGCCGCTTAAGCCACCACAAATGTGGGAGAAACCCGCAAGGGCTTATGGATTACAACTTACACGTCGGGTGACTTCCAATTCAACATTTTAACTCAAATTTGGAATCTTTTCAATTAAGAAAGTCATTTTAGATGGGAAAACCTTAGATTGCTCTTGGATGAAGAAACCCACCTCACGATGACCCGGTCGGGTTTCGAACCCGGAACCTCCCGATTGACAAGCCTCATTGGAAGAAACCTTTCTTTAAATACTATTAGCCCACTAACTTAGGCTCAAGTAGCAGGATAGGTAAGGCATAACCACAATAAAACTTTTTTGGGGTCAAAATCTCAGTGAACTAGCAAGAAATACACTTATCCTTACCACCAAACAATATAGATGATACTTTTAACATTTCCTGAAATTTTGATCAAAGACTGTCCAGAGGAAAACAAAACACAGCTTGATTGAAGTTGGATTTTCAAGATACAAATTGCTAAAGCTGCTGACAGATAGTTAAATGCCTTAAACCAAATATTCAATGTCACATGTAAAATAAGAAACTGACACACTATTTCTTATGAATAAAATGATAAATGGAACTTCAAATTCAAACACCAGTAATCAATATATGACTGAAAATGGATGATACAACACCATTCAGTCAAGCAGTAACTGTACAGTATCATGATTTAGTGTTGCTAGTTTTGAATACGCACTTGCGGCCAAATGCACTTGCTATGTACGCAACTAGAGAAATGGCACACCCTTCGGTGATTTCATCATCAAAAATTTTAGTTCAAGGGATCATAATAATTTATGTTCAGCAAAAAAAACTATTCCTCGTCAATGTTATGTCTCAAGATGAAATATTCTAAATAAATTACAACTGCACTTGCCACATGTTTGCATTATTCAGACCAGACTATCACTTTTAGTGCTTACTTATCATCAGAAGTATGTTCTTTTACGAGCTTTAAGATTACAACTTCAGAAATCAGAAAACATGTTGAATTTCTGGCCAACCAAGGTATCTTATCACAATTAGCATTGAGCATCAGCTATTTTTTAGCAATGTGAATGGTTGTTCGCTATGCCTATCCAGTTACATTAAGCATATTGGCAGGATAAAACATATGCGATGTGAATAAGAAATATATTGATTTACAGTCAATGACGGAAACATTTCATAATGGTATGGGATTGTGGTGCTATTTTTGGTTATAGTACTTAAATTCCAATTCAACTGCTACAGTGCTAGGCCTACTCGAAGTCTCAAGCGTAACATTTGTCACTGGCCCTAACCAAGGCTAAAATTATAACATTTTAATCTACAAAAGGATGAAGTTCTGAGAAATATTGCATTTTGTAGATTACAAGTGATAATACATCTGAGGGATAGACGTAATGTAAAACACCTAACTAAGGACGTAACAGTTTCAACCTGCAACAACTTAACACATGAAGTTAATTGTTTGGTCGATGCTGAATGAGTGAAGGAAACGACCTTTCGAATTATGTCGTGAATCTGATCCCTCACACAGTGAACTGTGCAAAATCACTCACAAATTGCTAATGCATTTTTACGTTATGTCCTCATACTCCCAGTCATAGTGGTTACGAGAAGGAACATCAGCTGCGCAAAGTCATAAGATTTTTAACAACATTTGGAACAAAGGCATTGCAACTTTCACTGACAGAAACTTTAAGAGTAAACTTAAAATTCAGTTTTGCTTCTTCTTCCAAACACATTCACCAGAGAGGGGAAATCATTAATAAAAGAAAAGACAATGACTTGACTTACATGTGGAGTTCGCCATCTTCTATGATTAGTAATGAATATGCAAAAATTTCTGAATCGAATTCCCGGATGTCCAACGTTCGTCTGCAACAAAGTATTATGAAGAAAATAGAGGGCAAACGATAGTATCGATGGGGCCCACACGTTGACAGTCAGATCTTGACGAAAATAGTAAATACCGTTTATAACGGTATAAACAGACAATCATGGGCGGCGATCCTGGGGGGATGGGGGGATATATCCCCCCATGAAAATGGGTGGAGGGGATGTAATACACCATATCCCCCCACCAAATGCCAGGGATAAGAATATTTTCATGCCTACATTTATGCATCATCGTGAATGTACGGCTCTTTTTTAGCTTCATTTCTCGCCTACCATAAACGCAGTGCGATCTTTTCATATAAAGCGTCTTTATAAAGCAAGAATAGTTGACTGTAGGCTTCATTGGCCCTAAGCAAACGGAATGTAACTATGTGTAATTGTGTATTGCATGTGTATAGGCCTATAATAGCCTGCACGAGGCTATTTTCTTCATCGAATAATATAAAAGAGCTCTCGAACTTTCTAACGTAGCGCCTGAAACAAAATTGACAGGGGCAATTTTCCCAAAATAACACCCGAAATTAAAAAAAAAAGTATTTTGGATCCTGATTATGAGATATTTCGGACATGATATCTCTATTTTAAAGTTGGGTATATGCCGCTTGGAAACCTCGGGAAGTGCCGTTTCCGGCCATCTAGAGGGTTTGTAAATCCCATAGAAATTGATTAGGATCCCAACATTTTCTTGTACGCTTCGCGCCAACCTATGATGGCGCTACGCTTAGATAGTCAACAAGGTCATATCCCCCCACTCGGAAGTACGGATCGCCGCACCTGTTGTTCCCCATTGACAAGGG
>JAIPMN010009663.1:8417-28160 GCA_020650975.1 Apostichopus californicus
GGGGGGGGGGGGTGAAAGAGGAGACACCTAAACATCGATGTGTGTTTTTTTGTTGTGGGCAAAGGAATATGATGGTTTTGTACTGAGATATTGGTAAAAGTACATCGTGTTCATTCGTTGCATTCACTATGTACATAATAGTGGATTCCTAGGTGAAGTGTTCATTTTGAAAGTGGGAGAAAGACGGGGGGGGGGAGGGGTAGACACTGAACCCAAATCAATTTGTGTGTACATCATTGTGCTATTCTACTTGGCATATTCTTAGATTTTCGCTGAAAGATCGAACCACACAAAAGAGATAAAAACAGTCAATTTGACATTGCTCTAAACTTTTTGTGCAAAAGGTAACGAAAAAAATATAGAATAAATTTTTGTTCATGTCAAAGTAAAGAAGAATCAGCAACTTGAGCTGGGTTTGAGTTGAGTTCGTCGCTTTTACCGAACCTTCCAAGTTAATTACAAAAACTCGCAATCAAGAATGAATTTTGACAAAGCTAGCTAAATGAGCTGTATTATACTTTGAGTTCTTACATCAAACAGCACCGAATAGTTCATCGAAATCTATACCTGAATCACGACAATAAATAAATGTTGAATGAAATAGTAAAATAGCAAATGAAAGGAATATACATCCAAGTGATATTTCAGGGCTGACATTGAAGGTTTTAATGTGAGATCATCCAGTTACTGTACATTACATTTCATATGCTTCTTAAATCAGTTAAAGAATAATAATTACTTCACACATATATGCAACTAGAATTACGGGGGGCAAAAAAACAATAAAAAACATTAAAATCTTGATTATACAAAGTTAATGGAATGTCGGTGAGATATTTGTACATGAAAGATACCATACTAATAAACGTTAAATTCGCAAAATAACAGATGATACAGAAAAAGCAACAAACATTTGCATTACAATATCGTTTATATAAAGTAATATATGAATACGTCGTCGATAGGATGTCTGTCAATAAAAGATATCTTCCTCGTGCTAATTCCGTGGTTTGAGTTTCACGTTATGTCTCGCATATCTAGACAATCAAGGTGTTACATAGAGTAATGAAAATAACTTCAAAAAATAAAAATATCTGGGAAGGTTATCTTGAGTTGTAGCCGATCTTTAAGAAGCAACCATTTTAATTTGAAATGAATTTTGTCATTAACTGGTGGTATCAAGCTCCAGCCTCAAAAGGAAAGAACAGATTCCTGAAAATATAGACGATATCTTTTAGTCCACCAAAAATTGCACCATAAATTATGAGTTCGGTGGGAGGGGGGGGGGAAAATCTCTCAAGGTGGGTCAAATTCAATTAAAACAAGATTGACTAAAATTTGGTGTGACACAAAATTTTCTGCACTGCATTTAGCGTTACATAACTCATTATTAACAAGTAAAGAAATGGTTGTGACCTTTGCTAGATTGCTGATTGTCCAAGAGTGTGTGAATACTAAAAGGCTTGGCTAGATTGAGATGAGGTTAGAAATTTAAACAAAATGCAGCTTTGATGAGAACGTTTAGCTAATCTATTGTATTTCTCTGTGTTGAGTCTTTGACCTAGATCCTAATGAGCCATGCAGAAATAATACATATCTATTTAAAGAATGAATGCATAGAATTTTAAAATTGATATACTTTGATAGAAAATCTTTATTACGATGAGACTCATTAAAATGAATGAATACTTCAGTTTATGTTCACAATGTTGAATAGATCTATCAATGAGTTGCAATAGGCTTTCAGGCGATTGAAAGTTACTGTTAAATCTGCCGAGTTGTTAATATGGATTACTTGCAAGCAATGGAAAGCTTTCTCTTTTGGTGGCTAGTTTGAACTTTCTTTCTCGATGGTTCTGAGGTTCCAACTTATCCCTAGAATTAAGGGGGGAGGTGAGCCGAGGGGAGGGGAGGGTGTCCAAAATAGACAATTAATCATCTCAGTAATGAAGAATGCTTCAAGAAATGGCAGTAAAATGAGCATTGAAGATTGAGACTGTGCGACCATTCTTTGTATGTATGTATGTATGTATGTATGTGTGTATGTATGTGTGTATGTGTGTATGTATGTATGTATGTATGTATGTATGTATATGTGATCTTCCCGCAAGCAGGAACTCGCGAAAGAAGCCATGAAGGCTTATAGACTCGCAAGCTGACCGAAGCCAATCTCTCGGCACACATCCATTTAACGTCCATGTCGGGAAGTTGTTATTGAACAACACCCTTGCCAGACGACACACATTGCTGTCGGCGGGGAATCGAACTGTGGATCTCATGACTGGGAGACGCCGGCGTTAACCACTAGGCTATACACTCCGCCTTTGACTATCAAACCCAGCTGGGTCAATATTGTGGACCTTTAATAGGCTAAAGAATTTTGAAAAAGATTAAAAGTTGAGACTATACACTGTGATTGGTCAAGTGGAATATAGTTCCAACAATTCAGGAATTGATATTACTGATATGAGGTCAGTTTTGGTAGATGATGCTATTCTAGAGTCCCATGTTAGCCTAGACTGAGGGACAGTCTCCACAGGCCTAGCCTAAATAATATGTACAGTAAATTTGCAAAGCTATGTTCAGCCCATAACTGTTGAACAATAAAAACTTTCTATGTAAGCTTAACTGAAACCCGAGCAAACAGAGAAGATTACGAAAGATATTTAAAGTAGCAGTTGTTTTGAGTAATAATTTAACGTCAGTTATCATTCTGTGATGTGCTGTGCCCACGATAACTTGGTGGATTGATAACGGGGGAAGGGGGGGGGCGGAAGCAGATTAAATGTACTAATGGGGCACTGTACAACCAAAGCTATAAGTCTAAATATCTTTGAAGTTAAAAAGAGGGGGAGGGGGTTTCACTTGTATAGCAGTGGTCTTTAATCTTTCCCTGGCTGAGCATAAAAAAATTACCGCGACTGAACCATTTTTCTCTGGACTGATGATTGGGATGTGGGGGGAGGGGCATGGTCTCCCTCCCCCCTTTGTACTTCCCACTGGCCCAAGTTTACCATTTGGTGTGGTATGGAGTGGGTTAGCTTTAAAGTAGTAATATCAGCTATACCACATGTTACAGGTAAGCCTACAGTATGTGATAGAAAATTAAACCTGGATAGCATTGTAACTTGGTAGAATGTCCGTAATGTGATAGACAGTACTAAAAAACTTGAGTGGGTAGTTACATAAATCACAGACAAGTTGTTTCCATTACAATTTCTTGCCAATGAATAAGCCATAGTGCCTATTACTGGAAATTTTTAAGAATGCCATAACTCTAAAGAAATGAAGCTTTCATGACAGGAGTTCCATTTAGAATTACTGTGAAGAATTATTATTTGTTAATTTGCGTTGACTGACATGTAGAAGCAAAAGGCTCAAAGAATCGAAACCTTCTGTTAGTTGTTCGGTAGTAGGCCTACTCAAAGCTTTTAACTATCAATTGATTGCAACTCAAAACGAAAATGTTTTGTGTCATTGTCAGAAGGAAGAACAGAAACATACGGAAATGAACATTTTAAGTCAATTACAATACAGTAATATACCGACACACAGACCCATTAGGATTCTAGTGAAGGTATTTGAATATTCAGAACATGTATTATTTATAACAAAGTTAACTGTTTCTATTTTGTGTGTGTGTGGGTGTGTGTGCTTACTTTTTTTTTTGTTTATAGTTTTTAGGTAAACAAATGCTGAGTAGACGATAGGCTTTGAATACTATAATTAAGTTTCCTCAAAACAACTCCATGATCAACTATGTAAAATACTATTTTAAATTCAACTTCAAAATTTGTCCAGCCCAAAAGTAAACTGTTACCCTTATCTGTCTAGTTGTGAATACAATATTGTCATAACATTTGTGTTAAAGTTTCTCCAACAATGATCCTTTGGTGATCTTGATTTCCATTATCTATATAGTTGTGAAGACAATATAGTCATTATATTTGTTTTAAAGTTTCTCCAGCAATGACCCTTCGGCGATCTTGATTTCATTCTGTACGAAACTACCAATTGTTACCTTACACTTCAGTAGTGCTTCCTGCCAGTGTTCTTATTCTTAAGGGGCAGGGGGAGGGGGCAAGGGGGAGAAGGGAGGAGTTTTGGGGGTCCACCCACCATCTTATGCATCCTGGTAAACATATACTGCTGCTCCCACATGTTTATCCAACATAACAAATTGTACTCTCATCACACAATATAAACCTTGATCTTTGTCCCTGCGTCCTCAGGTCAAAACCACCAGTTTCTTCATCCTAGCTATTTCCTTTCTCAAAGCTTCTTCTGACAGTCTCTGTTTACCTTCCAGCACCTTCCTCATGGTCTCCATGTTTGATTGTGTGGTTCCGAGCGCCGAGTGCAAGCTAGATTTGATGTCCTCTACTTCCACTCTGATGACGCCCATTAGATTCTCTTCCATCTTGTTCAGTTGCCGGTTGAGATTGCTCTTCAGTTCTCTCTGCTGGTCCTCCGCAACCTCTCTCATGCTGTCCTGCACTCTCTGCAACCTCGCCACCGCATTCTCCATCGGATTCAATCGCTCCGTGATTTCTCTCTCGAACTGTGTCTGTTCGCGAAAAGAATGTCGAGAAAATGATCGACCGAACAATTTCGGACATAAAAAAAATAATATTTCGGAAAAAAAAAATGATACAAAAGAATACAGTTTAATGTAAAATATAAAATATAACTGGTGCAATTTTTTTTTTTTTGGGCTTTTAAAGGGAAATGGGGATTTTCAATATTACTATAAGACATTGTAAGCTACATAAGATCATAAACTTTTTAAAAATTTTCTGTGGTTGATTTCTGGTTTGAACTTTGACCAGTTCCTTTCACCACACGATTATCACCGACCAATCGAAAACCTAGACAAGCAACCACCAGGGTGTATGGTTTACATACAAAACAAGTATTAATAGTTAATCAAGAAATGTTTAAATTTTGTTTCTTCACTATGATGGTCTACTGTAAGTGCTCTTGGAATAACCGCCTAAAACGAGTTTCTCTTTGCATAGAAGATATCGCTGCCAGTGATGACAGTCACAGAAGACAAAAGTCTACAAAGCTCTCCAAAGTATGAAGAGAATATCTCACGGTAAAATGACACTCTCTGCTCAGATGGGTTTTCGGTTTCCATTTGTGAAAAAACAAAATACAAAATCAATGAATGAGAACAAAAAGGAAAAAAAAATACTTGAACGATTTGAAAGGTCAAATTAACAGAGAAACTGACTTTCAAACAAACAGACAGACAAACAGACAGACAGAGAGAGAGAGAGTAATAATACAATACTGAAAAAATAACCAAAAATAATAGAAAAAACACATCAAACTCAAAAAGGGAAACCACACACACACACACACCCACCCACCCACCCACACATGAAAAAAAAATCTTTATTGAAGAGTGAACATTTGTGACCTGTTTTTGCTGATTTTTGTGACCTGTTTTTGCTGATTTTGTCCATGGAGTTGTTCCATAGTAGAACAGAGAAACTGACTTTCAAACAGACATACAGACAGACAGAGAGAGAGAGACAGTAATAATACAATACTGAAAAAAATAACCAAAAATAACAAAAAAAGCCATCAAACTCAAAAAAGGGAGACCACACACACACACCCACCAACCCACCCACACAAGAAAAAAAAATCTTTAATGAAGTGTGAACTTTGTGACCTGTTTTTGCTGATTTTGTCCATGGAGTTGCTCCATAGTATGCGCAAGTTCTTGTTTGAGTTTCTTCTGTTTAGCTTGAGATTCTGTTTGCAAGGCTTGAATGTTGTTTTGAATTTCTTTCAATTGGCTCTTTGTTTTAAATTCCCAAGACGTAACTTTTTCCTCGAGTTTGCCCTCCGTAACGCTCTTCTTCTCCAATTCCTGTTTTGTCCGCTCTTGAATGTCAACCTGCATCCTTGACACCTGTGGAATGACGTACGGACGTACGGACATACGTAAACAAAACAAAAAATCATTTTAGTAAACATGACAAGGATAGAGATAAGAGAGTAAAGAAAAGGTAAAAGGAAACAAACAATTAAGGAAAAGGAAATATAATAGCTTGCAGTTTTCATTAAGGAAGTTAGTATTGTGATTTATTATTATTTTTTTCAAACCAGTTTATTTGAGCCTTTCATTGACTTTCTACAATTTCTGTACGACAAGATCATGTTTGTCTGTCTTTGAACGGAAATGCTGTCCATGTTTATGATCCAAATATCAACTTCCTTTCTCATATCCTTGATATCCAATGTTTATGGCTGCACAACATTTAATAATAGACAATAATATTTATATAATCAATAAGTCATATCGCAGCATCTATTTTAAATTTATCACTTGCTTGGTTTCCATGGTGGTCATTCAATGCACCCGATACAGAGCAGGTGTTAAAATGACAAATAATGAATATTAAACTACAGTGCAGTTTTTAGGCTGTAATCTTGAACAATCAAGATTGCAGCTCAAATACCTGACTGATACCTGACAGGCTGATACAACTCTCACTTTATGCTATTAAATATTAAAAATTCCCTGTTTGTTTTGGGTTTAAAAGAATAATGTCTGTACTAGACATATATGTACAAGAGTTAAATGTAATAACCATTTTAAGTAATAAAATTGAGACCATATCACTGGAATTATTAACCAAAATTGCTAGAGAATTATACCCAGTTAATAATGGTCACTCCTCTTCAAGCTTCAGCAACACTTTTACTGCCACCTCTGGAACATTTTTTTCATTTCTCTCATTTAGTTACTTGATTGAATCTTTACTGACTATAGGGAATGGATTCTTCTTCACATCTTGTGTAGCGGTTTTGAGGTTTATGAATTATGTTTTCTTTATAAAACACTGGCAAATAATATAGTTTTTTTTTGCACATAAAGTACTATACACCATTCCATTGGTATAGCAAAGTGTCCATTTTGCATAGTAAATGCGTCCATTTTGCATAGCATTATAGCTATGTGATGCCAATGAATTATCATTCCCTGCAACACTTCTCAAAGTCTCCGATAATTTGGAATCAAATGGTCTAATTCTTATCTGTCATAGGGTAATTTATTCATAGTTACTCCCTACAGTACCTTTTGATCTGTAACCTTGCTTCCTTTTTCCATTGCATTTGAGAGAGAGTTGACTTGTCTGTTCACAGCAGATAAACTCTCAGCTAGGCTTCTTATGTCACTGGATATTACAGCAATGGAAGCATCACACCTTTGTAAAAAAAAAAATTATAATAATAAATACAAAAAAAAAAAAAAAAAATAACATAAAAATAAGAAACCCTTATAAACTTGAAAGTACCAAGTGTGATTTGGATTGTTTAAGTATTAACGATTTCCACTTATGCCTAAAACTGGCTGCAAAGTCCCGTTGACACTTTAAATCTAGCTGTTAAGTGCTCAGAGAGATTGCAAAGATTAAAATTGATTAATTCATGATTTATTACCATAAATCACTTTATCATTATTTCTTTGGTGAGATGTATAACGTGGTCAATGTTTACATGTAAAGACATGTTCAACAGACAATAGACTGAGGAAAACTGTAGAAGCCACATTAAATTCATAAAAAGAGCATAGGAATCAGATCGGATTAAACCCAGTGACCTCGGAAGGAAAATTACATCCTGTGCTCTACCAGGTTGAAAGATGGGGTTGATCGCTAATTAACTGTCTCTTTGCAAAGGTTACCCTTGCAAACTGTGGCCAAGAACCACATCCAATTTCATTTGATACAACCTTCAAGAGAAATTTTGCAAACATTTCAAATTTTAACGTACAGTAAGTATGATACCAACGGGCAAATGATACCAACGGAACTGATACCAACAGGGAAATGGCAACAACATCTTACACAAGTTGATTTTGAAATTTGTGCACTTATTAGTACTGCTCCCAAAGGTTATTAAAGTAAAATACTAATTTTCAATGATTAAGTTTGCTAACAATATTCATCAATAAGAAGCAGATGAACTGATCTCCCAAGGTTGGACTTGCAAAGTTTCAAAACACAGACTTATTATTCATTTCTAAATGATAATGAAAAATACTGCGAAAATAGGAATGTTCAATCACTTCAGGGTGCACACTGTGTGATATTCATGGATCGTTTGGTTAAAACAATGACAAAATAATTTATGGCCAAATCTGAATGATAGCACTGACGGAAAATGAGCATTGGAGACTACCAGCTATTATGCTGTCTCATGTATACAAAGTATGTATCCAAGAGCCAGTGTTGGTTTCAAGTTTTCATGCTTGCCAAAAATTTTGCTCAAAGAGGTGTTTGTTACATATTGACTAACTGTTAGGAGAGCTACATCGTTATCAATCAAACAAACAAACATTAAAGTAACTTTCTTTGTGCTGAATTGGTATTTTAATTATAATTTTTTTAACTTTTTGGATATTAAAATATCACAAAATATCATAATATCACAATGCATTTGAATTAGTTCATTTGCATAATTAATCCAGTTTCCTTTCAAAAGTGAAGATAAAGTACAAAAAAAATTGACCAATTTCTGACATACTGTATTAGTGTTGTACAGTAAAATGAAAAAAGTGTTCAGTTTGCAAGTTATTGTAAAGCACTGACTGAAGTCACTGACTATTCATCTCAATTAATATTCATTTGGTAAACAAAATAGAGAGATGCCTTCAATTGATTAATGCAATCTCCATATTAGGAACATTCATTATTTTGAAGGAGTTGGTATGATTTCTGCAAAACTGAATACCTTATGCTGGAAGCTTCTTTAAAGAGAAACTTGTCCTAAAAGGTACTTGAAACTGTTTTACCTACAATAATAGGTGCATGACAGTGCTTAAGTCTTAAACTTTAAACTCATTTCATTCTCACCTAAACTTGCTATGCGACAGTCTTAGATGACTCAACCAAAAAACGAACACGTTTAGTGGTTCCGATGCCTAAACATTTTCATACTGTGGTAAGCCATACATGTTAATATGTACATGAACTTGTGCATACCAAAATGAAGATTATCTATTGAATATTGCAGCAACATATAAAGAAAGGTATCAGGAATAATTTATCATGTTGACAAAGCATCCAACCATTTAATTCACTGGTAAGGACTTTACAGTATAGAATTTTAATTCCAATTCCTGATGCAAATCCCTTTAACATTTTTTTTAATAGACTGAGAGCTCTACATGAGATTGTGAAATATGTTGACAAGCTACGAGTCAAGCTCAAAGGGTGAAACTGGATATGGGCAACTTGAGCGTGCTTAAAGCAAATACTACATATCAACTTTCCTGGATGACTGCATGTCCTGTTAAAGACTTAAAGAGCCCCTTCACGATACTTAACTGAACTGAATTTGACCAAACTATGTTCACCAAAAGAAAATCTTACCATAGGAGAATTGACAGATTGATTGGAACTCTAATTTGGAGTTATCATGTTTGAACAGGTTTTCATTAGTTAGTTAACAAATTTATGTTGTACATAATATAAGTACTGTACAGTACTTGGCATCAATGACACTAGGCCTTTGGATAAAAGGGGTTTGGATAATCTGAGTTAACTGTATGAACTAAATCGGACATACTGATGAAGAGATATTGACATTTTAGTAACTTTATGTAAGCCTGGCCCATTTAATGAATATTCAAGAGATGGGAACCACAAACAATAGGGCACATTTACAATCATGAGGCATCTACCTACGCAGTATGACATTGATTCAACTTGTTGGTCATGAGATATATGGTGTTTACAAGCTTTTCACTGTGATAACACTCTAGCCACACCCATTCATGAATAATAACGAGAATGAATTTCTTGATTATATGACCATGTACCTATCACCACCTGATATCACCATACCAAGTATACATACTAATCAGACATGGTTGAAGAGAAATATAGCCATTATAAGAATTTTAAGCCCCCCCCCCATTCCTTAATTCTCAATAATCTCAACTTGTGCTTCTTGAGATAGCGTGTTTAAAAGCTGGCCGTCACATACACACACACACAAATATAGACACACACACGCCAGCATGATTCCCAAGGTTACTGAGCCCTCAGCTTTGTAACCAAAAAAATTGGGGATAAGAATGTCCTCTTTTTTTATTGGTGTAGTAAATTTGATGGCAAAGTTTGCCAAAATTAACTATTCTGTTAGTAAAGAACAACTTAAAGAATATTAAACTAAAATGTAAAAGCTATACAATTCTGTCATTTATCACCTGCAAGGCCTATACCTTGTGTAAGAGAGTATATGGCTGCTAAAATTTACTGCACTGGATAGATAAATAATGTCACTTGAACAAATCCCATGTTGTCAAAGGATCCACACCCCCACCACCATCCAATCTGTTTCATTCTGTCTCCTTTGGTCACATCTTCAGCCTACCCCAATATTCCTTTATCTTTCACTTTGTAGTACGGGTTAGTATCTTACAGTATTATAATTATTTACCTCCCAACACGGCTCCTGATATCTTGCACCGAGCTAGCTTGCTGAAGTTCAAGGTGTTTTATAGAATTCCCTGTCAGAAGGTCTGCCTTGTCTCTGCCAGAAACTTGAGCCTGTAAATTCTATAAAATGGTAATAAAAAAACAAACATAACAAGAGCAATGTAAAAGGCATGTCATAAATACAGGCGGAGTAGCTAATGTTATACTTTGTATATTCATGTGAGTGATGGCACCAGACATAGTCATTGTTTACCTATGGTCATTGTCTATATACAGAACTATGTTTTTCCAGCAAGATTTAACACACTCATTACTCAGTAGATAAGATTATCAACTCTTGTTTATGTTGTTTCCCAGGTGCTACTTGAAATGTTGACAAGTTACGTAGGAAGAAAACAGTCATGGTTGAGGGAGGGGGGTTGGGTTACAAATAATGAGGTGCATGATTGGGTATTGACAGTTAGAGAGGTAGGGCTGGGGTTACAACATGTTGTTCCAAGGTATCTGCATTCCCGAGTCATATATATGTTGGGTCCAGGGTAGCACCACTGATGGAGTCCTGAGGCACATTCCCTGAATGTCTTCATTTTGCAAAAACATTAGCATTCCTCTGTGGCATTTTGATACTTACCAAATTAAAAAATATTGCTTTAAATGGTAAGTCTGTACATGAAACTTTGCTCATAGTGGGGCGCAGGGGTGGATGGGTTAGGGATGGGTACAGATACATCCCCTGTTTCCTCTCAATCCAAATTTGGGGAGGGTATCTAGCTTAAATTCCTTGAGTACCTCAGTAGGATTTGTATGGATTGTACGACTCAATCAATACTCACAGTTACTTCTGCACTCAGTTTCTTTAATGCCATCGTAACAGAGTGCGAATGCTCTTCTAGGAGACGGCTTATTCTCCGATCTTGCCAGACTTCATAGGATGGACTCCTGCTTGACATTAATTCCCCAGCTTCATCCTTTAGTTCATCTGCTCTCTGAACCCAATCCTTGGATGACCTCACAGACGAGTTTACTCTGGCAACTACCCTGTCATCCTGTCTATCTGGGCTTCTTATTCGGTCATTTTTGACGTTTGTAGTAGTAGTATTGTGTCTCGCTGGTTGGGTAGGCCATGAGAGAAGTGGCAGAACAGAACTCTGCTGATGATTATGGGACATCTTTCATCTACACATTGGCATATACATGATGAATTCATAAATCATCTGTATATGTTTGCTGTGACACCAAACCTGATGTTTTTTGAGAAAATATGAGAAGAGCATTGATTTTAGCAATTGTGCCTAAATTGTGGGTAGATAGCCTTCATCCTTAATTTTTTTTCTATAACTGCCATGACAGGCCGACAAGGGCAATAGGAATCATCCTGTTTTCATAACGGCCTATGTCTGTACTTCACTTTGAATCCCAAGGCTACCAAATTTTTATGATTATTGAGGGTAAGGGAGAAGGATAGGGTGGCCAGATGTCAGGCATTTAGGCAGGACAGTCAGGCAATTCAGTGCACTGTCCTCCATCTGGCCGGACACAAACATGTTTAACGCATAAATTTCAAAGAAAGGGATTTGAAGCAAAACTATACAAATCCTAAACCCACACATTTCCTTGTTTTGTTCATGTGTCCAGGTTTGACAGATGGGTGGGTGAGACAGAGACTACAGCTCAGGGCTGGGATCAATGGGGGGGGGGGTGGCTAGGAGTATATGAAAGGGTAATATGAGATGAAGAGTATGTGAATACTTATGGAAAAATGAAGAGTACAGAAATGAGGCCAGTGTCATAATTGTTTCTGGGGAAGGACCTGGGTTTCTATACCTCTGCATGGATGTTTACTCCATCTTGATGTTGTCAGTGGCCATCCTAGACTAGAGTAGAACAATGTAAGCATAGCAAAGTAACATAATGGAATGTAAGACTGAATATTTTTAGGGTGAGCAAATACAAATTTAACAAAGTTGGAGAGGGATTGACAAGCCGGTGTTCATGCACAATCATCTCAGCATTGAATAGATTTTCAAATTAGCATCTGTTGGCTTGGGAATACTATGCAACTATATGCCTAGTAAAGTTAACAAGTAACACTAACAAGTAACATAGCCTCTAGTCAATATAAGTAACTAACTTAAGAGGCCTAGGCTTGACCTAGCTAAAGGATAGGACCTATAGCTATAGTTAGGCTTAACACTAAAAGTAAAACAGTAAGGCTTATCCTCAAGATTATGCGACAAGTAACTATGCTAGCCTATAACCTACAATGTATCCCATCTAGATCTAAGCCAGACCGAAGTTAGGCCTATCTTATGCTACCAAGTTAAAAATTGGCTCGTCGAAACAACAGTAAAAGAGTAACTATAACCTAACTTGCCTTTGTGTTACGGTTGACAACTTTTCAGTTTTACTTCTTCAACAACCTCGTTCCGCATATCCAATGGTAGATCGGTAGAATAGTTTATGTCAGAAAGAGTCCTGGCATTCAGAAGCACTGAGTTACAAACTGTTGTGCTTTTCACGTAACTCGTTGCATGTACACTGTACCACACTATTAGTATTACCAATAGACAAATGAGCTGCATGAATCGAAAGCGTACATCACAACCATGACAACACCAGGTCAAAGTGCGGCCGTAGTGGTGGCAATGTTTATTAAATATTTCGTTACAAGTTTGCGAAATTATAACGTTTCAATATAAAGCAAATAACATTTTTGGCAAACCCTGTCTGATGATCACAAGTTCGAAAATGGAAAGTGAGTCAGGTTCTCTAGCTGATTATTTTGATTTGAGTTCATGATCACACAGTCATGACTGCAGTCTCGATGCAAGGGGACTGGGGTTAACCCCAGCTCTCAATTGAGAGCGGATCAGTCGTTTGGTTTTCGTGCCCAGGTTCTTTCCTGGGTGACTTTTCTTAAAATGTATATTTTCTCTTCCACATACCTAAATACTAATTTGTGCAGAGGCGACGCTGCTCGGGGGAGTGAAACATATGTGGACGACTTCATTTGAGTGAAAACAGAAACACGACTTTGCACTTACCACAAAACGTTGCGACAAACATGGATCCTCCGTGTATTCCATAAAAATTCAAGTATTTGCATGTTTTTTCCCCACACCGAGTGCGCTTGTTATTTACACCCCCCAACCCCCACCCCCTCATTCCCGGTCTTTTCTCGACAAATGACACAGATAATATAAATGAAAATCAAATTAAAATAGTATCAAAAATTTAAAAAAATGGTATCACAAATTTAAAAAAATGGTATCACAAATTAAAATGGTATCAAAGAACACCATGTTGGAATTCAGAATATCAAAGAATTGCTTATGCATGCGACTTTGGCAAGCTTGAATTATTCTCCTTATGAAAGTGTCTCTGCTACTGTTCTATGAGCACTTCGCCTAACAGTGACTGCTAATTTTGAAGTAGAGCTTAATTATTCAAATGTTTTGAGTTTCCAATTTTTTTCATGTCCAATAAATCGGTATGCCTACACATATATTAAACAATCAGAAATATTAACAAAGTTGTCTGGTAAATTCTGGTAAACGAAGATAAAATAATTTGTTGCCAAGGTGAAGCACTACGAGAAAATATTACATGTACCAAGGTATTTAAAATGTGAGACTAAGATACTTCACAAGTAGCTTTAGTAATGATCATTTATACTTGTTCTTCTTGAAATTTAGCTAACTTTAATGTGCTAAAACTTCACAAAGTATGACACAAAATAAAAGAGACCATAACAAGTTTGTGATGTTTTCTCCATATATTTCAGGAAAAATTAAAATAACGGAAATAACTTTGGACTCAACTAGAGCGCATAATTCTACTTAAAAATATTTGACTTCTTTTCCCAACAATTTCGTTAAACATAATATTCAGTTAGGCAGTGAAAGAAGTGTTTCTGAAACTCAGTGCCTGCACATGTTGGAAACCTTTGCTTCAGGAAATTCCAATTAACCTATCCAGAAAGGCAAAATTAATAAAAGAAAAGAAAAGATGACAAACAAACAAATAATACATACCTCTTGTTTAAAGTAAACTACATCATCAAAGCTTTATTCTAATTTCTTGCACAATTCTTTGACTTTTGTCAACAAATTTTGAAATTCCTTTCTTAAAGAAATTGATCCCTGGTGGATCAAATATGAATGTAATAAATCTATGTAATCACAACAAGAGGCCAGGCGGTTCCTTGCTGGACTCATAATGTTTATAAAAACTTTGTGAAAACAAGTTCATGTGTTTGAAAACCAATTTCAAAGCTGGCCACTTTTGCACGACTTGACCTTGAGGACCCTGTGTAGCTACTACTTGTAGGCTTAATTTGATACTGAGAATTAACATTAATTTCTCAAAGTATTTTCATTGTTTTTGTTACAAACGAAAGTAGATACTTTGCCTGATCGAATTTTTAATAGCAGGTGACGTTACCGTGGAAACGGTAACCCAGCTTTAACCCAGACATTAATTTATGCTATTCCACACCAGCATTAAAGGGTGTGAAGACTCGCGCAAAAAGAAACGTCTAATGCCGGTAATCTCACCTAGTTTCGAATGAGGTGTAACAGAAGTGTTAGACACCACAATCGATCCCAGAAAATACGCACACAGCTTACTACTTTCGGTAATTAGACACTAGTGTACAGTCAGTCCATACAGCTGCCATCAATACCCACAGCACAGTGTACAAATGATACAGCGATGGACATCTCAGGTCCAGCTAAAGATAACAAGGTATCATGTTTCATTACTGTCTACATTTTGTAGCGACAAGCAGAAAACTTCACTTGCAAGCAACGTTAAGTTAACTTTATGAGAATGCGGCAGGCGGTCTGGGGCGAGTCTTCAATGCCTTTAATACTGACCTTTAGGGTACAAAAAAAAGAAGGAAGTGACTGTACATGATGAAGGAAATTTGACAATATGTGGCATCGAGAACTCCATGCTTTGACAGACTTTTACCCTTAAATATGATAAACTAATACTGTTAAATACTATTCTATCGTAAATTTATCCCGTCCGATTGTAGTCGTTAGGAGTTTCTCGCAAAACCAGTGGTCCGTTTGCAACCTTCTAGTCCAACTCTACAGAGGAGCCCAATCAAAGAGGAAGTGCAGCCAACATGTAATCTTTCCCAGCCTTCAAAGAACTTTACATCCAAACATAACAAATTTTTGTGCATCAATAATCTCTGTTTGAACACAATGTGGAAAAGGAATTCAAAGTATCGACCACAGGATCACTACACGAAGATATTATTCTCTTCCTCTCTCCAAGGATAAGCAGTGTACAGATCCTGTCCGACCAGACAACAGCAAGTCTTGGTGGGGAGGGGGGAAGGTACAGCCCGGTGTACAGGATCAATTAGGGGGCCCACAGAAACTAATAGATGGAGATTAATGTCTTCTCATTTGCATCATCTTTTTCAAAGGAGAAAATGAAGACTTCTGAAAGAGTGCCTGATGAGATAATTGTCCCTGGGACCTTGACTTGGCTCTTGGGCCAAATGGATCTCATGATATTATAGGAAGCTGTACCACAGCATGTACATCTGCGCATGGATAGCAATTGTATGATTGAATCCATTATAAGCAGGACTCTGCTTCCTTTTCGGTTGGTCAAAACAATGACTAATTAACCTATTAATGAACTTCACAGATCATATCTAATACCATCTAAATTCAGCATGATCAATCTGTTAATAAGTTGTCAGTTGTTTCTAATGCTCAAAATTCTAATGCAGACAATCAGACTGTCAAATGCTTCTGTTGGGAAGAAATTCCATTTTTGCAGCAACAGTGAGGTGGTAAATAAGGAGGTTTTGAAAATAACATGTCTGACCATCCTAGAGGTTCTAATAGCAAAATTGAGGGAACCGCTGATCTAATCTTTAGAATTAGCCACTACTGATGTTACTTGATGGTGTTATGGTTCAATTAACCTCTATAAGGACATCATTCTAGATGAAGATCCCGAGGAACCACACAAGGAAGTCTCTCATGTTTAGCTATTTATTGACAGAGCTCTTGCAAAGTCAGGAATGCAGTAAAAAAGAAATAAATCATCAACTGCGTACAAATAAAAATAAACTAAGAAGCTTTGAAGCTGGTGTTAAACTGGTGTTAAATTGCATGGCATAATCTTCTTCATCATCTGTGCCTCATAGACGGTACTGCCTCCTCTTACATGAACATGCTGCTATAATACTCTGAATGGAGCCACCTGCAGCGGTAAATGCCACAACGGACATTGCCACAAGGTTGATGGCGGCGAGTGGCAAGGCAACTTGGTATAGGATATCACCTTCAAGCAAGGTCTGTGGAAGAAATGAAAAGCAAGTTTTTTTTTATTAAAGCATGTTGTAGCATTAAGCATTAATCCAGCTAATGAGTTCATAATGAAATTTTAAAAGACCATTTGAGAAGAAATCTCAACACAACTAAGCCCCCCTCCACCCCCCCCCCCAAAATGAGTAAAACTGATTTTCATAATACTCAAATGTTGCCAACTCCAAATACATCATCAATTTTTTGGGAAAAATGTCTTGCAAGTATCATTACAGACATAAATGGTTTCCACATCATCATTTCGTCCCAAGTTATCAGCGAGTTTCCTACACGTTACCACAAGTGGACTTTTGACAACTACCTCCCACATCACTACCTCCCACATCACCCCCCCCCCGACCCATCTCCACAAACCTGCAGCCTGCACCTCTTGCTTATATCTTGATTATGCAACTTAAATAGCGTTTAGCTTACCATTTCTGATACGATAAAATGTGAGATGACAACCAGCACTGGAGCAAGGTACTTTTTTGTATCGAGACCCCAATAAAATACCACGTTCCACACCACATGCAGGAGAATCATGAGCATGGTGAAAAACGCTGAAACAGATAAAAGGTTGACACAGATTAGAAAAAGTGTATAAAAGTAAGACCCACTGCTACTTGCTTGCTACACACTCAAAGGACATGTGTGATGCAGAATCTTACCTAACGAGGGCAGTCTACACCATGACTGTGAAGTAGTAAAGGATTGGAAGTGAACAACCACTTCACAAATCTTACACCACTACTTTTACAAACACAAAAAAAATGATGTTGAATTTTTCAATGTAACACCTCCAATATTGAAAAGGTCTGTTCTGGAAAATCATTTGAAAGCTTCTACAAAGTTTTGGATATAATCCAGTGCATTGGGTATTGACAATGTCAGCAATGGGGTTATTAGAAGGTTACATTTTAACCTGCTACTCTAATGGCTAGCCAAAATCAGCCGATGCCATGCTCTTCAAACTATCAGTTTTCTCCAAATTCTTTTATATTCAATTTAGTCTTTTTTTTGCTCTTTTTTGTTGTTGTTCTGTCACCCTGTGCAAATGACTTTTCATGTTAATAAAATGTTTGAAGATTCATATTTTTTTCAACTTTCAAATCGATCACAGGTGGCTGGCTGCAAGGGAAAGAACCTTGCTGCAAACCCTGCGCAAAATTAATTGCTTCACACTTATACCTTCACACCTCTGTCCATGTCAACAATGACAGCGAAAGGATAAATAAATCACGGCGGAAAGAAAGCTGATATCATGTCATACCTGACGTAATCAAGTAGTTCAGACTGTCATCCTCCCTGAGGCCAACTGTTCCGGGGCCTCCAGAATCATCTAGGACATTGATGAGAGCAAATAACCCACTCATGGTACCAAAACCAAGGCCAGCAACTATTGAGATAAAATACACAGACTTAAATGAGAATAAACAGAAGCCTTACATCTTTTTTCACGGACATTCCCCAAACTTCTAACTTTCTCTGAAGACTGGCAATGTATGATAAGAAAATACATCAGACAGTTTTATAAGACATCAAGGAGTAGATGAAATGTGAGATGGATAAATGGAAAACCAAAAATTGGTTGAACTTTCACCACTTCATCGAGACCTCTTCAATTAACATCTTTCATGCAAAATTTTGTCTCAAAACTGTCACATCTGCAGTACAAGGACAACCACATTTATGATAACATCATTTATAACATTCCTTCATAACATCATCATTCTGCAGAGATGTAGGCAAAGGAAATGGAGAAAATTTGCTTAATGGTTTGGTTTTATTACACTACAAGTTAATTTTCACTACTCAAATGTGAACAAAACTGAAACTGTTCCCCAGAAACAGATACCGGAAATGTTTTGAAGAAAATATCATTTTGGCCGGCAGTAGTTGGATTTTCACAACCTTTCTCTTTTGGTTTTGTGTTGTATCGGCGCAATTAATGGAGTATGCTTTGTTAAAGAGGTTGCACTTTGCAGTTGGACAGTCTGCAATCTATGGGGCCATGACCCAAAAATGGGTCACAATGAGCTGTAGTAAAATACAAGTTCTATGATTTAATCATATGCAAGTTCTATTGTGCAATAGATTGCAAGTCTTGTTCCTGTGGTGTGATACAAGTTCTCTTATGTGTCAGAATAAAAGTTCTGTGTTATAATAGAAAACAAGTTTTGTTATGTGGTGGAAATACCAGTTCTATTGTGTAATTGAATGCAAGTTCTACGGGTGCAAATTAATGCAAATCTTGTTGTGTATTAGAATTGCTAGTTCATTGCTGTGGTACAAAACAAGTTCTCCAGTGTGTCAGAATAAAAGTTCTGTGTTATAATAGAAAACAAGTTTTGTTATGTGGTGGAAATACCAGTTCTATGGTGCAATTGAATGCAAGTTCTACGGTGCAATAGAATGCAAATCTTGTTGTGTATTGGAATTGCTAGTTCTATGCTGTGGTACAAAACAAGTTCTCTGGTATGTCAGAATACAAGTTCTATGTTATAGTAGAATACAAAGTTTTGTTACGTGGTGGAATACTAGTTCCATTGTGTAATTGTATGCAAGTCCTATGATGTAACTGAATACAAGCTCTATGGTATAGCAGAATGCAAGTATATAGTGCAGTAGATTATCTTGGAAATATATTAATTGTTCAATTTCTGTGTAGCTGTTTTGAAATCTCTGAATCATCATCTCTAATAAAGTACTATGTTTCTTATGTACAAACACCACTGCTACTCATCTTTGGTCACGTATGGCAATTTGGCCATTTTTAATGGCATTTTTCGATGTGATGACGGATAAATGGTTCCCTGAATACCAGCTCAATGCTCTAGTAGAATACATGGTCCAGTGTGTAACTGATTGCAAGATTGCTTTGTCCAAATTTGTTATCTTTACAGGCTATTGTTGTTGTTGAAATGCCCTGTACTTTT
>JAIPMN010009664.1:0-18178 GCA_020650975.1 Apostichopus californicus
TTCGATACTCGACCCTCTCCCATCCTGACCCCCCCCCCCCCTCCCGAACCACTCATTGTTTACATTGAAAAGTTTGGGTATATACACGTACATCTAATTTCATCATGCGCTACGCTCTGAGCCACATTTGGTCATATAACAACTTTCTGACACAATTTATATTTGCACAGCTTAATGAATTGAAATTCGTTGATTCTTTTTTCTTTAAAGCTGATTTCCGATGGCTGTATTGGTAAAAACCTTGGAAATGAATTTCCAGTTCCATTCGCACATAACAACAGATATGGTGAAGAGTGTGAACCATGGCGCTGTTCCGTAATATTTCCAACGAGTTAAACCTACATCAACTATTAACATAAAACGAAACAACACCCCCCCCCCCAAAAATAAATAATAATAATAATAATAAAAAATAAACTGAACCACAGAACATGGGCTCTGACATTGTACTAACTTATAGGTAAATCCTAAGAGAGAACATGCACAAACAAGAAATTTCCTTTTAAATTTAGTGATAAGGAATGTGAAAAAGTCGGATGCGGACCATGTGTAGGCTACCATTAAGCATATACGTACGACCGTCCTATGAGTAAGTTGACGCATTTATAACCGAAAATTAAACGAGACAGAAGCAATGCAGTATAGTTGGGATTCTACCGAAACATCGAACAAGCAGAGGGGGTACATGCCCTCCCAGTTGGAATATAAGTTATGGGTACCCCCACCCCCAGGAATATATCCTCTGTCCACAACGTTACAGTGAAGAGATAAATGGGGTTAATATCATGGAAGTGTGGTTGTGAGGTAAAAATATGGCCCAGGCTGGAATGGTTGTGTATCCATTTTCTACCCTGATCGAAAAAATAGCACAGCGCCTTCACAATTTTAAGCGACTTCCACGTTTGATGGCGCTGTTTGTACAAGCTGATCAGAGCCGTATATACGGCTCTGAAGCCGTATGTATATAAAAATGCATGAATTAGAAATATCTCCAGAATCATTACTTAAGATGTTTCCTACTCCTATTATAAATTTGGTGTAGATAATTACGGAAATCATGTATGGTGGTTCATAGTCGCTCTGGCAAGTAAATTCCATTGTATTATAAGTGTAAAAGTAAGTGGGCCTAGTGACGTTTCGGATCCTAGCAGGATCGTCTTCAGAAATGTAATTAAGAACGAGGATGGTTTTTACTAGTAATCATAATGTCATCATGATAAACTTTCTTTACCAGTTTCCTTTTGAATGTTTTTCTCGCATTCTTCGTGAGTTCGTAGCTTAATTTCAAGTAGGCCTTACACGTAAAACAACTAAGGCATTTTCAACGTTATCAACTTTTTAACGTCACATTTCTTCGACCTAAACATAGTATTCGTGGAGTCTTTGCGATGAACTTGCCGTCAGTGGTTGGTATTTAGCTGCTATAATGATGCAATAAGTTGACATGAAATGCTTTGACAGAGCTAAACAACAACAACGAGGAATGTCTACTAATTAACATAATAACACAGGCATGATATGTCCTTTGTTATAGTGCCATCCCATTGTTATGGTGGTTCTTCCGAGGTAACATACTTTGGTACTATTGATACACCCGGTGTTGCAGTTCATGTCAAAATGGCTCAGTTTATAAATAATAGTGAATATCATCCAAACAGTGTGGGTAATGGTGAAATTTAAGTCCATTTCGAACATCAATTTGGAGCTCTCACATTTTACTTGATTGCCCTAGTAATTTAACTAAAACAGTTATTTTTTATTCACTTAGAACTTCATTTTATATGGTTCATGCCATGGATGCATGACCTAAGACTAAACATGGCACATATGAGGACTACTTTCATCATATGATCTGTAATAATTAGGTTGATATTTTACCAAACTAGAAACGCAATGCGTTTTGAAAAATGTGTGTTACATGGTATCCCCTGTTGCGGAACTGCGATCTTCCTGCTCGGATGGCATAGTACAATTTTAAGTTATGTGCGCCCACTGTCACAACGTTTCCATTATTGCAGGGTGTACCACCAACCAACACATGTATTGTATTGCTATTACTAGCTTGAGTTGAAGTAGTACACATTAACACTGTTATTACTTAGAGTTAGACCTACACACTTGTTCATCGTATCCGTTGCAATAATATTATATTAAAATCAACATTACCCTATCCTAGGGCCAAACAGTCATGTGAGCCTTTTTCTTCATATAAAAGAGGACTTGGATGAGCCTACTAATGAACTGACGTAAAGAAATCTACGTTGGCCTAGGTTATAGCGATGGGTGCTGAAAACAGTCTTCTGAAGAGTTGTGAGTTAGGGGAACCACTTGATGTTGATACTCAAGACTGGTCCATTCATCCAGGCAGAAGGTCAGATGGTTCTAAAGTCACAGTTTTTGTAAACAAAAATAAGGAAGAAGAAGATGAAGAACATATAAAGAATGCTACGCGGGTAAACACCTCTAACCTGGAAATTAAGTTTTACACCAATCTAGGCCTGACGTAGTATTAGTAATGGTCGTGTCTATTGGCACGTGCACGTGCCAATAACAACCGTTATTGTTACATTGACGTACCAATAAGCATCGATATTCGCACGAACATGCTCGTGCTTATAGACAGTGACTTTGCACACGAAGGCGTACCAATAAGGATTGTTATTCGCACGAACATGTATGTGGGTATAAGTAGGCATGTAGTGATTAGAAAAGCACTGCCAATAAACATTTATATTCGCACGAACGTGTTCGTACTGAGTAGGCGGGGAAGGTAAACCATGGCCCCAACCACAGTGTTGGGTGTGCACGGTCGATTTGCACCCCCCCTCGCCCCCCCCCCCCCCTCAAGATTTCGGTTGATGAAAATTTGCTGATTCTCAAAAAATGGTTATCTTTTTAAAAATCAATAGCCAAATCCGTTAAATATGAGAGAAATCAGAGATGTGATCAATTCTGGGAAAATTTGGAGAAATAATTAAAGATTTTGTTGGAATATTTCAGAAAAGATTTGCAGATATCCTTTGAACATAACCCTGGAAATCTCCATAGTTATCAAATTCCTGTTCCATTATCATGCACTGCTGTGTTATTGTCCATTGATGTCCTGTTCATCCCTCCCGGCCAGCACATATCAGGACAGTTCATTGGTTGCATCAACCACGAGCGCTGATTGGTCAAGTTACATGTGTGCGAATATAGTCAATGTTATTCGCACGATTACGTTCGTGCGAATAGCCACAACGATTAGTAATACTACATATTATGACTAGCCTAGTAGTCGTACTATAATACTGTATAAGGCCTAGCCTATAGATCCTATTTTTGAACCATATGAATGCTGACAATTTGATCCAAAGTGCATGGAAGCTGTAAAGGCTGCAAACTGATGATAAGCAACATTAATAAAATTCACAATATTGTCAATGTTATTGTTATGTATGTAAACCAGGGGTGGGTTCAAAATTGTTCTGGGGGGTTATAGTAAATTTAACTTGTTCGGAATTCACTGACCGCAACATTTGACTTTAAGGACAAACATTGCCAACTCCTGTGGAGAAGATGGACATATTATAGTAAATAAGCTTGTACAAACCTACCTGCCTTCTCCTAGCAGCAGTGCAACTACTGTATTAAGGATAAACATAGTCCACCCCTGTGACAAAATTGGACATACAACCTTAGCTGTATAGGAGATAAAAGAACAGAATTTTGCATGATCATTGTCCATATGCTTATATTGGAGAGTAGGTCCTGTACAAACTCCATGAAGTATACATCTAACTATTTCATGTTTTCCATTGCTATAACTTAGGTTATGTACTGTAGGCAGCCTTAACAGGCTTTTGAAAGGTTTTGCAGGCTGTACAAAACTGGCTTGTGGCCCTCAAGTGGCATGCTGACCCCACCTGATAAGTGTGATGTATACCAAGATATTCCCTATCTCTGAGTTTGAATAGATGTATTGCACTACACAATTCAACCGCCAATTATCAAAATTTCCAAAAAGGGATGGAAATATAACCCTCAATTTGTAATTTAACAAAAATGGCTGATTATAAGAGAATTACATTTCATAAACTTACTGTAGGCTACTGTGTGTCATCAATTGGGATACTGGGGAGGGAGAGGGGGGGGAATGCTGACAACATAGAGCTAATATTTTTAAATGCTCTATAGATATCCAGTGCTTTAACCCTCATAATTGTACTATTTATGAATTAAATTCTTTTCATTGCTTACTGTATATATCTTTCATAGCATAACTATTATTATTTCTTTGCAGCAACTGAAGATCCTGAGACATCCTACCATATTAAAATTCTTTGACTGTTGTAAGAATTTAGAAGGTACATTTCTAATAACAGAGCAGGTTCAACCATTGGAACTAGCTTTGGAGAGATTGAGTCCTGAAGAAATTTGCTCAGGACTTTTCAATATTGTTGAAGCTCTTGCTTTTCTGCATGATAAGGTATGCTCAAATAGACTTTAAGTTTTCTTGTTGGTGGGAAAATGAAATAATATCATCATTGTCTTAAAACTTTTAATGTTATGAATTTTGTTGACCATTTTTTTCATGAATGAATGAAACCAACCTGATGATTTTTTTGATTGTGGAATTATACAACTGGCCAACTTGGTATACATGCAGATTGCTTTTCAATCTAGATCTCTGCCCTTCTAAGACTCATAAGATCTCAACCTTGTAGTTAAGTTATGTACTTTTCATATGATATGAAATTCTTTGTCTTTGAAACAAAGAAAATGCTAACAAATTTATATAAATTTATGTCAATTATTGTTCCTATGTAAATACCATAAAACAAAGCAAATAGGAAACAACGAGAGACAGATGGTAAGAAGACAAGAAGAATCTGGCTTGACTTCTGATATCAGAGTTTTAAAGGACTACCCTTGAGTCCTTGGTTGTAACCAACTGTGGGTAGTTTGTGCTACCGGTTAGAATGATCAGCAAAGGCTTTCGTATTCATACTGTATGTTAACTTTCATCTCTTTTCAGGGAGGTGTATCTCACAACAATGTCTCCATTGCTGCCATCTATGTCAGTAGCAAAGATGGAGGGTGGAGATTGGGAGGCATGGAGCACGTCTGTAAATTTGAAGATGCTACAGTCTCGGTGAGTGACTCGTAAAATTTTGACGTCCATATTGGTTGTAAGTGTGTATTGAGGATGGTGTTGGGAGGGAGGAGAGGGGTTGTTGGTTGTGTTGATGAAGGATGGATGTTTGACTGTTGTTACAATTGCATTGATGATGCATGCATGATATGCTCATGATGCATGCATGATATGCTCATGATTTGCTCATGATTTGCTCATGATATGCTCATGATGCATGCATGATATGCTCATGATGCATGCATGATTTGCTCATGATTTGCTCATGATTTGCTCATGATATGCTCATGATTTGCTCATGATATGCTCATGATGATCTTCCACTTATAGTTTCTCAGTCAGTTTTCCAACATTTATTTACTTATACACTTGTAACATCACTTGAAACTAAGATAAAAATTCTGTGATCTCTTTCAGTTTCTCAACCAGTGCAGAGAGCAACGGTTGAAGAGAGCCATCCCTCCAGAAGAGCAAGATGAAACAATGAAGACATCGATTGCTCCAGACATTGGCCACGCCCGTGATGCATATGCATTTGGAGTCCTCATTCAAGAAATGCTTGAACATATTGGCAATCTTGGTAAGTAAATGATTTGATTAAACTAAGGAAATCTGGGAACTCTTACATCATAGATACTCATAAGTTCACAGTATTGTGAAAAGAGTCTTTGCTGCTATAAATAAGAGCAAATAGAGTATACATATGAACCCAGATGAATTAATATTATGATATTAGAAAACATAGCAAGTACTGTATGAGAATACAGCGACGTAACTTTGTCGCTGAAATGAGAGGAAACCAGGGAGGAAGTTTCAGAAAAGTTATGCAAACTTATAAGAAAAACAAACAGTGGGAGGTAAGGGAGAGGAAGGGGGGTGGAGGGAGAAGCAAGAATAGAAGAAGGAAAGGCAGTCAAAGCAATGGCCAAACTCAAGATAGAAGCAGAGACCTAGCTGAGGCTAGCTCTGATATTAAGAACCATCTTAGGTTTTGTCTATGCCTTCTTTAACCTTACAGGGTGTGAAGACTCGCGCGCAAAGAAACATCTCATGCCGGTAATCTGACCTAGTTTCGAATGAGGTATAACAGAAGTGTTAGACACCACCATCGATCCCAGAAAATACACACACAGCTTGCTACCGTCGGTAATTAGACACTAGTGTACAGTCAATTCATACAGCTACGGTCAGTACCCACAACACTGTACATTGCAGCAATGGACATCACAGGTCCAGCTAAAGATAACAAGGTTTCACGTTCATTACTATCTGTATTTTGTAGCGAAAAGCAGAAAACTTCACTTGCAAGCAACGGAAAGTTAACTTTTTCAGAGCGCGGCACGCGGTTTGGGCGGAGTCTTCAATGCCTTCAAGAAGAGTTTGTACAATGGTGAACTGGTTGTCAGACTTGTTTGTAACATAGTTACTGCATTGGACACATAAAGAGGCAGTGAGAAAAATAATTGCTTGTATTTAGAAATTACAAGGACAAATAAATTTACTCAAAATACTACTGTAACATATAGTGCCACAGTTAGTTGTCATAACAAACTTAAATTCATAATATTTGTATTTGGGATTTAGAGTTAAGTTGCATCTGTAAGTTGTTCATTTGCAATGTGCTTGCGTTCTCAACACTGTTGTACCCTTAATGCCCATTAAACATAATAAAATATAATGGTGTTTGTAAGCTAGGGTCAAAGGAAGACTTCAGAAAGACGTTAACCTTGTAACTTTTTATTTTCCATTTTCCCCATTCAATCTCCCCTAGTACCACTATGGATGTCCTCCGACTCAAAATACAAGATATACTTTTCTTTATTTACTTTTCTTTATTAAATTTTTAAATTCATCCATATCCAGGTGAAATGACCGAATCGTTCAATGAGAAAATGGAGAGAGACTTTCTGAACGAAGAACCAAAGCTAAGGCCAAAGCTATCAACTGTACTTAACGACCCGTTCTTCAAGTGAGTATTCGTTCTTTACTTCTCGATACATCTTTATATGAAACTTGGTAGATGACTGTCAACTTTTAATCAACAATCAGCAACACTTGCACATATTTTGTCTTAAGGATGTTCCATGTAACTAAGAGAGTTGCATTTGCTTCTTGAAATTCTTGGTAAACTGACACAGGGAAGTTTTAATTTATTTTGGTCGAGATCTTTCATCAGTCTATTGCATGTCCCAAAAATTATACAAAATTGGATAGTTTGATAATTTTCTGAACTGCTTTGAGATGTGTAATTAACAGTAGATTTGAAAATTGTGTGGGGCACAAAATAATGATCAGATGCTTAAGTTTGCTATAAACTTTACATGTCAATATTGAGGTTTTTGCCTTTTTGGACGGTTTTCTATCGCTTTATTTTGGGTTTTGCATATAAAATATGCAATGCACCTTTGTATTAATGTAGCAACGTTAGTCATAGTTGATAGCAGATTGCTGTGCGATACTAGAACTAGATAACGTATTCCCTATCATTTCATTGCTAATATTGCTATGTTTAGAATTGATTGTTTCATTCATCAATGGTCCATTCCTCTTTCTCGTTATACAGGAATGACTTTCTTGTCATCACACGCTTTCTTCATAATATCACCATCAAAACAGAATCAGAGAAGAATCTATTCTTTGAAGGTTTGGCACCCAGGCTGTATCTTCTTCCACAACATCTGGTGGCCACCAAAGTAATGCCTTTACTCTTAACTAGTTTCGCTATAGCAGAACCTGTAGCCGTGTCCTTGCTTCTTCCGCATGTACTTACCCCGGTCAAAGGTCAGTTATTCACATGCCTTCTTTGCTGAATAAGGGCCGTTGTATAATTTTGTGGTCTGCCTATGTGATGAGTTTTGCGTCTACCTCCACAAATAATATAACTTCAGGAAGTTTCTATTGAATTACTGATCAATCTTAAAGTATAAGGATTCAACAAATTTCAGTATATATGGTATATACATATGTTTAATCTGTTGTACTCTAACACGTTTATTTGTCTTGTTAATTCATTTAAATTGTTCTGTAGTATAATTACAAGGCAATTATATGGAGTATATCATACTGATGGACAGTGTTACAGGGACACCAAAACTATAGCCAGTTGCACTACTAATTTGTAGAATAACCCAATTTGTCTAACGACTTTGACTCAAATAAATTTTTGTATTGCATCTGATCATGACTTAATATACAATTAATATACATGACTTAATGCATACATGAATATTCAATTAATAGGCAAGTTTAAAATCCTTGTTTGTTTCTTGACAAACAATTTGGTTGTGCCTTGTGGATGTAAATGGGGCTTTTTAAAAATAAATGATCATTTTATGCCCATTTTTTTTTTCTTTTTTAAATTTCGGATCGACAGACAGCAGCAAAAGAGGTAAAGACTTTGACCCCCAAATTGTGAATCCTATTCTCTCAGAGGAACTGTTTAAGGAACATGTTATACCAAGTTTACTGCAGATGTTCCCTTCCAGGGAAATCCATGTACGACACGTTCTTCTTCAATTCTTTTCTGGTTATGTACATCTCTTTGAACAAAAGGTGCTCAAAGGAACTATTTTACCTTTGGTGAGTACATATCAAACTTCATCTGATTCATTGGATTTATTGAACAGAAAGAAAAGGGAGATTTTCCAGTATTGGCATATCTGTGGGGTTTTTTCATAAGTAGTTTCCATAGTAACTAGTTTTCTTGCAGTGTGTGCAATTTGGTGTAATAAAATAGTCGTCTGGCAGACAACCTCCAAAGCTTATTTAGTCTTCGGAACAGAAATCTGCCCTGCCTTTATTCAAATGTAAATTTCTTAAAAACTAAAATAAAATTGAGAATGATGAAATTTGGAATTTTTTCTTTGCTGGACCATCAGGAATTTCTGTCAGAGGTTGTCTTTGAATTAATCAAACCTATGTAAACCTCATCTGCACTAGTGTATAGGAGTTAGCCCTACGTCAGCTGGTAAGATAGAGGTAGCTCAATACCTGCCTGTACCCACACCTATACATTACATGCAATTACGTTTTCTTTCATATGCCTTTCGCTATCAGCTTCTCGTAGGTCTGAAGGATACTAACAACGATATGGTCGCCTGGAATCTTCGGGGGCTGGCCGATCTGGTACCATTCTTAGGTGCTTCAGTCGTAGTAGGGGGTGAAAGAGTCCGATATTTTGTTGAGGGAAGACCGAAGGTAAGATTTCGATGTTTCAACTCAGTTAGTTGATATCAGTATCCAGATGATGAAGCAAATTAAAAAACAGAAAACTGATGGACATGGAGGAAAATTACAATTTTGAACAATCAAGTTGAAAAGTTTTGACGTATGTGCCTGTAGGTATTAATAGCGTTTCGATGTGTTTGGGTTTGACATAGATAAATCTTCCATTTAAATAGTCCTCGATTCATTCAGATGTCAATTATTACTTCTCGTCTATTTCAGTTCCCTGATAGTACCAGTAACAGTAATAAAGCATTAGCCAAACAGGGCAAGCAACTCACAGCTGTCAGTGGGGTTATCACTATCCCTAGGATGACCCCCACTGCACCCCCACAACCCCTCCCAATCTACAAGACAGAAGAACATAACAGAGGTCCTGTGGAGGATACCAGCGATGCCAGAAAGTCGGAGAGGGAAGAGAAGAGACAAGAGATGAGGTTAAAGAACGAGCAGAGGAGGAAGGAACGAGAAGAGGAGAGGACGAAGAAGCAGGAACCAGAGACAAGTAAGAAGATAAACTTAATCGTGAAATGGAGTTGAGGGGTTCAGTTGTGAAACAGGGACTAGTATAAATTATTTCATCTGTTGTTCATTAAGATTAAAAGTACAATACACGTCTGGTAGAGTTATAAGGAAAATGAATGAACTCAACAATTTGCTCCTATACTGAGAAGCAGACCTCATCATCAATTTGGCCTTGATGACATGTCAACACTGCAATTTGTATCTGAGTCATGCTGTAAAATTATCAATGTTATGCCCGGGTAAACTTGCAACATCTAATGATGCAGACAGAACAAAGTGACCGTTTAGTTGATAAGGGAGGAAAGAGGTGAAGTGTTATACAGGATTCATTTTACAGGAGAATTAACCCATGAAAGGGTCTTGTATCCTTCTGGTTGGTTTGGCCATGTCAACTATCCACCTCATGGTGAAACTGCTCCAGAAGATGAAGTATGTGTGATGTTTTCAAAGCAACGGGTGGCAAATAATGATACAATATTATAGCACAATTATGCATTTTTGTTGTTGGAAAGGCAAAGAAATTATTGGTTAGAACAGGACTGAACAAAGTGACCTAGAAATACAAAACTAGATACACCAACAGAGCCTATCAAGCTCTATACATTGTTGGTGATTCATTTTGGTAATGCTAGTCAGCAAACTCTCTGCTAGTTAATATTTCCCTTCTCTGTTTATCATGCACTTTGCTTTTTACATGTAACATGTTTGTATTTTTCACTAGGTCCCATGAGGATTGGGAGGTCGTTAGAGAACAGATTATTATCCCCTGGTGATGATAATGGCGATGGATATTCAGGAGGCCCAGACAGAGCAGATGTAGATGTAGAGAAGGAAACATTACTCACAGAGGGTGACAATGAGATAGAGGATTCTGGTTGGATCGATTGGGAAGGGGAAGGAGAATCAGAGGAAACTTTTGAACCAATAGAAGGGACGTTAGCTGATCCAGTCATGAATATTCAATCATCGGATACAGGTGACTCTTGGGATGAAAGTTGGAACAATGACAAATATGATTGGTCAGTAGGTGATGATGTCTCTAAAATGGGTAGTAATACTTTAGACACAAAAGCATCCAAACCCCATGTTTCTGAAAGGATTGAACAGGAGAATGTCCAGGCCAGTTCAAAATCGAAAGATGGATTCGGTGGCTTGTACGAGATACCAGAGATCAAACTAAATAGTAGCACCAGTACGGAGCTGGACTTTTTTGCGGACATGGAACCGGACTTTCATTTTCAAACGAAACAGAAAAGTGACAGTAATTCACGGGAAGTTCCAAAAAGTTCTTCTTTGCCCGCCGAATCTTCTGTGAGAGCTTCAACTCCTTCTGAAAATTTAGTGCCGGAGGTGGGGCATGCTGCAAACTTTGACACACAGGTTTCAGTAGAGGTATGCATTATGCCTGTTATAATTTTCTCTGTAATCTTCTGAATTTTTTTTTTTTAGTTCTCTTGTTTTGGTCTATAACAATGGAATGCTCTTCCCAACAACATGCTCAGACTGTGTACATATATATTCAAGAAACTGTTAAAATTGATCTGTTTGAACAAGTGTATTGTGATTAATTTCATGTAACTGTCTCTTAGCGACTTTGAACAACTGTTGTTGATGTTGGCGCTAGATATAAATGTTTTTCTGATTTCTGAATAAAATTTGTGAAACAATCCATTCAGTGTAATATGGTCCAGTTACAGGACTCTGCTCTCAAAGTAACAATTTTCAAACTATAAGTACTTGTCATGTATCATAACAGTAAAATGCTGGTTACATTCTTTATAGCCTAACTACCAGATTTATAAGTTGACAATCATGTTCTTCTTACCCAGCCCATGAGGCTTTTCACTCAGAGTCAGAGCCATACTGAAATCAGTTCCTCTGGTCACATCTGGTGGTGTCTTTGTAGAAATGCTACTGAAAATACACATGCAACCATGTAATCTTACCACCTGTAAAAACAATAATAAATAATACCAAACACTTAATAAGGTGCCAATTATAAGGAAAAGTTGTCAAAAGAGCCTCTGTACAGATAACAACAAAAACAAAAGCAAATCAGCAAAAATACCTTGTTAAGAGGTACATTTTTCAGTTTAGCCATGAACAGTGATTTTAGATAATTGGGAAGAGATTTCCATGACTTTGGACCAGAGATACACGCTTACTATAAGTAATACCAACAGTTTGAAGAACAAGTAAAGTAAGAAAATGAGATTGACGGGTATGGCATTTGAATTGCTTAATGGATATGATTTCACAGAGATATTTTGCTGAGAAACCGTAGATGCAGCCATATACTAAAGTAATAGTTTTGAATTGTATTCTTGCTTCAATTGGTAACCAACTATCTAAGAAGGGTGGTAACGTGGGCGCATTTTGATTGCTCAAACAGCAGTTTAGCAGCCCAGTTTTGAACTTTTTTTGCAGACGATTTGTATAGGTTTCTGGAAGACCATTTAAAATGGTGTTACAGAAGTTGTGACGAGTTGTCACAAAAGCATGAATGAAACCTGACAAGATTTTGAAGATGCATTTTTTGAACAGTGACATCCGATAGACAATACTAATTTTACCCCGAAATATGAAGTCGTTTTTGTAAAGTTGCGTATAATGTGTATTCGAAATGCGGACAAATAAAGTGAAATCATTATTTATTAAGGACACTTCAAATGTCTATAGATAACTTTTACTCAATTTTTTTCATTTGCAGGAACCAGCAGGATGGGGTGAAGATGAAGACCTTGACCTAGATGTAGAAGATTTCTGAATCATACCCGAGTAGTAACGCCAAATAATATTTATGGAGTCATATTTTATCATAGAAGGTTGTCACAGTGTATTGCATGTTATGCCAAGTCTTCAGAAGGCTGCAAGATTGTGTTTCATATTCATTATAGATGCATTAAAGTAAAATTGTCTATTACCCCAGAATATAAGTATGATCAAATTCCCAATAGTTGCCGGAAGTGCTTCAGCTGAGATTTCGAATTATCTCAGGTGTTGGGGTTGTTATTTAAATTATGATGAAAGGTTCCAGGTCATAGTGCATATATCATACTATGAAGGGACCATACTGAAGATTGTCGAGTGTAGACAGTGCATTTTATGTATAAAGTGTAAATGGAAAGGGGCATTACTATGATTACTATGATCAACTGGCCCAGCAGAATTTTAAATGGGGAATGAGGGTGGGGAGGGTGTGGGGGGTTATTTTTTAAAGGTTTGTTCTAGTGCCAGGGGTGGGCAACCTACGGCCCGCGGGCCACATGCGGCCCGCCAGTGATTTTTTTGCGGCCCGTGAGATGCCTCAAGACAAAGAAAAAAAATCAATCTATTTTACATCATCACAAAAAACGAGCTGGCTGCTTAGAATTTGTCGGCACAAATGATGTTGTCAGGTAGGCCTATTATCCCCATTAATTATCAACCGTACTGTATTGACATTATGTTTTTGTGAATACAGATTAAGTACACACACCTATTGCTTGAAAGTTCTCAGAATCAAAGATTTGAAATCAACAGCAGGTCGATGGTTAGGTGCGCCCAGCCAATGTTTCACTCCTTATATCTGGCCCATTTATTCAAAAAGGTTGCCCACCCCTGTTCTAGTGTCATATATGTGATCAATACAAGGATGCCAAACATATTCCATGTGACTAGCTGAAATTCAATTGTATGTCTCTTGTTAATCTTACCTCAGCTGTTTGAGGTTAGTTGACTTTTTGTTTAATACTCCTCAAGGAAATAGATCTCGATAGGTTGTCAGGGATTTCATGGTAAATATATTACTTTATTAGAGAAAAGCTCTGCTCTCCTTTCATTAATGTTGATCTCTCTTTGAAACAAGATGTGTCTGAAATGTTTGTTTAGCTGTCAATTTACTACAAAGTCAAATCTTCACATCAAAATGCATTTTCTTAAATAAGAATATTGTCTTGCTCTGTGGATAATTGATTAACATGTACTGTACATTATCAAATCTGTCACAATGAGAATGCACCTCACTCTGTTGTTGCCAGATACAATAATGAAACGGTAGCAGACATTAAGAAAGTTCAAACACCTTTGTAGGTTTTGTGATGTTACATAGCATCATGATGATGTTTTTTCACTTAGTGATGCAGAAAGTCTGCAAAACTATTTTTATGTTTTTAAATTTATTTATTGAACATTAAAGGGTAAACTTGGTTAGCGTAAAGATTATCTCCACCGAGGTCCTGAAATACAAATGCAATAGTAGAATAAAAAATAAAATAATCAACATATGAACAATAAGAATACAAACATGAATAATAAGATGGTGACTGAAAAGGAAAAAATACATTTAAAATTGACAAAGACATAAAATGTATCTTGGAACAATCAATGAAATGAAATTAAGAGTATAATAAGTTAGTTAAAGTCCTGGATAAAACGTTTAAAAGTTTTTAAGGCGATGGCATTCTTACACTCATTTGATAACTTAGCAGCAACATATGAAAATGTTTTCTGAAGATACTGGGTTTTACCACCCTCTAAGAATAAATTAATGTTTGAGAGGGAGATAAGACGTTACTTTAATGCTTGATGGTTTTATGAATTGACAACTGCATGTGATACCTTCTTCATTTTTAGCACAATCAATGTTGGTTTTATTCCATAAAAGCTTCCATTGTAAAGAAAATGAGATGTTTGGCCAGTTTCATGAACTGCAAAGTTTTAGAGATTGAATTTATTTATTAATTAGATTATCAACTTACTATACTCACACTATATCTATTTAAGACTTAAACATCGAGACAAGGATTGGCCCAGGAGTCCAAAGTTTATCTCAATTGGCAATTGGTTTTGTGATTTATACCAGATGACTGTTAATTTGTCAAAATATTTCCCTGTGCATGTAAACAATCTCATGTAGGCTCTCAGTTTATATAACAAGTCTTAAAGGGATTTTCATTAGGAATTGGAATAACAGTTCTATACTGTAAAATCCTTACCATTTGAATTAAATGGTTGATACTTTGCCAACATAATAATTGATTCCTGATACCTTTCTTTATTTGTTGCCGCATCAGTCACTAGATAATCCTCTTCATTTTGGTGTGCACAAGTTCATGTATATTAACTTGTTGTTGTTTTACCACACTATGAATATGTTTAGGCATAGTAACAACTAAATGTCTTCATTTTCTGGTTCTTTAAGACATCATTTTAATCATGAAGTGCTTGAAACTTTGTACAAATATGTACATGATATATGGTGAAGAATAATATTGAATTTTTTCTTTGATTTAGCATTAACAGGGAAAATGCAAATAAGAAAAATATTGACATTCCATTATTTAGAATAACACTGGACTAGTCAAGCTAATTATCAAGGACAATATACTGGAAGCAGCTCTTAAAATACAGCTGTAAACCAAATTTACCAATTGTTAGTAATTTTACAGTAATTTCAAACATTTCCTGCCAAAGGCAGAAGGAATCTGTACGATGGTAATAGCATGTGTAGGTGTGTGATACCCTTGGTTGTCAACACAAGAACTCAAGAACCTTGAAGTGGATGAGCTGTATATTTGATACGTGGATGCTTCATACTGAGTACAAGAAACTCATCTGTTTCTGTTAGAGTGGAAGGTTAAAATAGGTCAAAGTGCGAAAACCTTGTAAACATGTTAACTCACAAGTAGAGGTTGGATGAACTCCATATGTAGTCAATGGATCCATCTTATTGAGTAGAAGAACACTATTATGTTCTGTTGAGGTCAAGAGAGATCAAAATCTGAAAACTTTGTAAACAATGACTCAAAATCTGTAAGGTGGATGAAGTTCATAGTTAGTATGTGAATGTACCATATTGAGTTTTCTGTGTAGGTCGAAGGTTATTTGAGGTCAACAGAGGGCAAAGTCAGAAAATCTAAGCTCTCAAATGCACACCATTTCTTTGATGAATGGGTTTTCTCTGTAACTGTCACAGGATTTGATCTTTGCTCGTTCCGGGGCTGAGAGGGTTTTCCACTTCCACTAATGACTTATTCGTCATCATCTTTCAGAAGGGTAGTACCTTTGCAATGGTCAAGTTATCTGGAACTCTTTTTGGATGTCCTGATAATTGACGTTAGGACACATTTTCCTCAGTTTTTTGCCATATTTAGCAGAAATGGGATGTAGCTTTGAGTTATACCATCCGAGGAAAGACCTTGTTGTTAAAACGTTATCAGTTCACATTGTCCCCAAAGATACTAGAAAGTCAAGAAATGATTGTCCATACTCAAATTGTGACAGGACGAAAAGTTTTCCTGCCATGTATTAAGACTTGACTGCAGCATTATAAAGTAACTTGGGCATCAGTGCAAAGTTTCTGCACAAATATTCTTTGAGAATCGATTCTCAAAATATCAGTAATATTAATAATAATATTTTACTCAGTTTAATTGTTTGGATACTGGAGCATATTGTTTCCCCTTTGCAGCATCCACATTTTATATGTGCATATTGTGTAAGAAACAGCTCAAAACAATTTACAGCAATTTCTTTTTGTTTTTCTCATGTGCATGGTGCCTTACGTTTATTTATTGTTGTCCCTGTTTTCAGATTATTGCAATGGAATTTTATAATATAATGCCAAATATAAATATTTCAAATTTTGTATTCCTTTCATTTTTTGGGGTTCTGCATTGAATAGCAGTGGAACAAGCACGATTCAGGTACATTGTTGTACATGAGGAAATTTATAAGGACATTCTAGTGGCTGTAGATCATTTCTTAGCAAATTGCTGAATTTTCTGAACCTTTACTAGGTGCATCAGTGGCAGAGCTGGGGGTATTGGTCAGGGGGCGAGAACGGTCTGTAGGGGCGCTGTCGACACTATCTAAGCGGAGCGCCACCACAGGTTGGCGCGGAGCGTACAGAAATTTTTTGAGTAAAGATATTCCCTAGATCGCCGGAAATGACCCTTTCCGGGCCTTGCTAATTTGCAGATAAACGAAGAATAAATAGATGTTATCGCCATTTGTGACAACTCGGAAGTTTATATGGGTGTTCCGCCGTTAGAGCATTTTGTCAGAAAATGACACCAACAAAATGTGAAAAATGTCAATCGCAATAGATGAGAGTGCAATAAGGAAGTCAATAATCGCGAATAAGTAAAAAGTGGTAAAAAGCTGAAAAGGGCGCCAGCAGTCCATTTGAGTCCGTCAGGGGGGGCATCCGCCCCCTGACTTTATGGACGCTCCGCCACTGAGGTGGATCCTCATAACACTTTGTATCACAAAGATTGAAATATCTTGTAAAATGTATCTGGCAACAGCAGAATGGATGATGTCATCAGGGCACTGCAGCTGAAAATGTCTTTGGTTTTCTTATAATTTGTGAATCATTTAGCCACAGAGGAAAAGGAAATTTCTACAAAAATGGTTAAATTTTGATGAAATAGTACAGAGAACACTGACAGCTAAGCAAACATTGTAGATGTATCCGGTTTCAAGAATGAAACAAGATTATAATTCCCTAAGTAAAGTTTTTGAAGGGCATTTGTCCATATGATATCATAGACCCCCTACGGTGTTCCAACTTCCTGGAGTAGTTGAAGGTTTGAAGGGAGTGAACTTGCTGGCGCACAAAGCAACGTCTGATGCCGGTAATCTGACCTAGTTTCGAATGAGGTGTAACAGAAGTGTTAGACACCACCATCGATCCCAGAAAATACACACACAGCTTGTAATTAGACACTAGTGTACAGTCAATACATGCAGTTACGGTCAATACTCACAAAACATTGTACATAACAGCGATGGACATATCTCAGGTCCAGATAAAGATAACAAAGTATTCCGTTTCATTACTGTCTGCATTTTGAAGCGACATGAAAAAAACTTCACTTGCAAGCAACAGAAATTAGTTAACTTTTTTTTCAGAGGGCGGCACGCGGTTTTGGGCGAGTCTTCAGTGCTCTTAATCAGTCAGAATAGGTTGCATTCAATCAACCATATCTCATGTTAGGGGCAAGTTAATTGTCAGAGATTGGGCTTTTAACTAGCAGTGTAGACTATTTTTCTCTTCAATATGTTTCACATCGTTTGCCACCTGAAAATCCTGTTATATGGAACCTACTCACTGAAACAAAACAATAGAGCACTGCAGGGGGTCGGGGGGCGAATATTTTATTCCCAAACTGAACTGACACTGAAATTATTTCCTCGATTCTGATTGGCTCTCAGCGAGCAAGTGATATACTTTAGTATTCAACATGAATCCATCCATACTCTGTCGATATTAGAATGATCAACACGAACAAATTCAAGATATTCACATTA
>JAIPMN010009667.1:0-20348 GCA_020650975.1 Apostichopus californicus
GTGTAAAACTATACACAGCGCCGAGGATTATGTGCTGGCTATAAGAGGCTGCAGCCCCCTCAGCTTCCTACATTTGACATGGTTACCTTATTCACGATACTCTATCACATCTTACAAGATGAAATGATAGGGATTATCTCCTCAGATCCTACTGTGCCTTTCGTGTAAAACTATACACAGCGCAGAGGATTATGTGAGCTGGCTATAAGACGCCGCAGCCCACTCAGCTTCCTACATTTGACATGGTACCTTATCCACGATACTCTATCACATCTTACAAGATGAAATGATAGGGATTCTCTCCTCAGACCCTACTGTGCCTTTCGTGTAGAACTATACACAGCGCAGAGGATTATGTGCTGGCTCTAAGAGGCTGCAGCCCCCTCAGCTTCCTACATTTGACATGGTACCTTATTCACGATACTCTATCACATCTTACAAGATGAAATGATAGGGATTATCTCCTCAGATCCTACTGTGCCTTTCGTGTAAAACTACACAGCGCAGAGGATTATGTGAGCTGGCTATAAGACGCTGCAGCCCCCTCAGCTTCCTATATTTGACATGGTACCTTATTCACGATACTCTATCACATCTTACAAGATGAAAAAAGCAAAAACAGCATTGACTGGAATAGGATTCAAACCAGCAACCTTTGGAATTCATGTCTTGTGCTCTACCAACAGCCCTAAGTTGGTGAATACTTCTAATAAACAACTCTTAACTGGGAGTGCCAGACACATTTAAAAAAATGTACCTCACAGAATATGCAGTTTCATCTAATACAATGCTGAAAGCAGCTGGGATGAGATTTCAGAAGGAATATAAGTACTAGTTAGTTTTAGTGATGGTAAGAAAGTTACACATTGACTTTGTCAAGATTCTCAATTTCCTCACATATGAGACCTTTGACATGGTATTATGAATGCCCTAAAACTTATCATTTCTTGCAAATGGAGGGGGGGGGGAAATATCACCTCAGTCCCATTTACTAATACCTCTGCACTGACTTCTACTGTTATCAGTGACATACAGCCAGTTGTATAATCACTCACTGCATTTAAAAGCTGAGTGGAGCTGGCTGTTGCAAGTAATATCCCTGAGTCATTGACTCTAGTAACTGTTTATTTCCACAGGGAAAAAGTTAACACCTGTTGTTTACACACCTGGAGTCACTTGACCTGTGAACTCTGTGATTCCAGTAATAAACCCATTACAGCACGACAACTGCTTTCATCAAACCAAGATGAAGTAAATAAAACAAGTTTTTTATTTCAAACCTAACATCAAACTCTTCTTTAATTAGGAAACCTTTTGATTGTAAATGTTTTGATTACCTAGATACTTCTATACTGTAACTAATCAGATGAATAGCACAGATCAGAAATTCTCAGAACTTTGAAACTCTCTATGGCTAGTCAAGCTAATGAAACACTTTTTTTTATCGGCCATTAACTTTCCATCTCTTCTTTAGTTCATCCAAAATGGTTTTAACAATTAAACAACATCGCTATCAGCAGTTGCTTTGAGACCTCATATTTCATCTCATCGAGATAACATGTAAGCTAATTAATGACAGAGAACTAATTGGGAAATTATAAACAGGTCTGAAAAGAGCAGAGAAATTCTTTGCTCTTTTCAAGTTTGTTTTCAATCCAATTGTTCATTTGTTTACATATACGAATAAAAGTCATGTCCTATCAAAGCCCCATCCACTTTCTGGGTAACATCAAACGAATATTGGTGTTGGATCCCTGGTCAGTGCAAATAGCTTACATAGTATGCAAATAAACCTCACAAAGTTGAGGTGAATGGTTCAAAGCAAGTTCTAGCCTAACATTTCAGACACGTTAAAGGGTGTGAAGACTAGCGCACAAAGAAACATCTCATGCAGGTAATCTGACCTAGTTTCAAACGAGGTGTAACAGAAGTGTTAAACATCACCATCGATCCCAGAAAATACACACACAGCTTGCTACCGTCGGTAATTAGACACTAGTGTACAGTTAATACATACAGCTAAGATCAATACCCACAACACAGTGTACATGCAGCGATGGACATCTCAGGTCTAGATATAAGATAACAAGGTATCACGTTTCATTACTGTCTGCATTTTGTAGCGACAAGAGAAAAACTTCACTTGGAAGCAACGGAAAGTTATCTTTTCCAGAGCGCGGCACGTGGTTTGGGGCGAGTCTTTAATGCCTTTATGGTAGTGTTAGTTGGTGAGATTTATGTCTGAAGCTCATTTCTTTTACTTTTTGTGATTATTAAAATTTATTATAAATTTATGATCTAACCGTTCATATCTTGTAAGTGAGAGTGAAAATTCCAACTGGTATGAAGTTTAATTTAACTTTAAAAAATTTAGCAAAAAATTGAATTGTTTTTTGGCCTTCTTTTTTTTTCCCCTGTACAGTTAAGGATGAGAATGTCAGAGGTGGATTTCAACTATGCTTCCTCGACAATGGGGAAGGAATGAGCCCCGGTAAGTCCTAATGGAGTTGTTCCATGTTTGGTATAGAGTAGAGATGTAGAAACTTGACCCTGTATCTTCAATACTTGTAAATGACTTGACAGTACAAATTATTCATTCCATGTTGATAAACTTTGTGCATGATTTTAGTTTTAAAAGGAACACTTTCCTTTTGCCATCAGTAAGATGGTGGGTAATGTGTTAAGTATCCTAACATTATTGGATGAACCAAATTCACAGTCATCTGCCAACGAACAAAGGTGAACCGTGAGAGGTAAAAGCCGACTTTAAAAAAAATTGAAAACAGGTTTCTTGTCTGAACTATTTTCAATAATGAAGAAGGCGGCCTACTCCCCCCCCCCCTTTTTTTTCTGCGTGAAGAGTATCACTATTCTGCACAGAATACTCTTGTGTTTTCCGTTTTGGAGTAAAATCCACACATGGGGCAGTTCCGTTCTGAGGTCATTCGCTCAAGTAATGCTCAAAGGATTTCAAATCAATTTTTGACAAAAATTTGCAGGGGGAGAGGGGGGGGAGGGGGAGGTGGTGGGATGGGGACAAAAGAACAAATTTATAATCAAGATATATATTCCTTACTCAGACAATCCTTGTATCACATGACACAGCAATGCAAGCAGCTTGATAGGTATTCTTCTCACACTTTATTAACAGGAAAAGCTAGCTCTGTCATTCTGTTTGGTGAATCTTCAAAAAGAGGCACAGAGGGCCAATACATAGGGCAGTATGGAAATGGCTTAAAATCGTAAGTACTCATTCACATATTGTATTGTTCTATATTTTGAGGGGTTGGGGGGGGAGGGGGAGGCAGGGGGTTGAGAAGTGGTGTGACCATTTTCAACTCCAGAATGCTTATTTTAGGTGGGTACTACTTTCCCTGTTCTGATTTTGTGTTTCTCAATTGGGGAGAATTTTTTGGGGGGTGTGGGGGGGCACTTTCAGTTTTGAGAAATGAGAAGGTTTATAAAATATCATTTGAGGTATACATACCTTCTTGAGCACTTTATGCACCTTCATTTTATCCTATGCAATTAATAATGAATTATGCCTTATTCTCCCATTCATAAATGTTGTTCCCCTGGCATGGATACATGATAATTTTTTTAGTGGGTAATTCTCTCTTGTAAGAGCTAAATGAGTCTATAGATTGAGATGCAACTTTTATCTCCTAAATTTGTCTTTTTTTTATGTCAATGTTAACTTTCCAGCGGTGCTATGAGAGTCGGTCGTGATTTCATCCTCTTCACCAAACAAGGCCAGACGATGACTTGTCTCATGATGTCAAGAACCTTCCTGGAGGAAGAACAGATCAAAGAGGTCATCGTACCCATGCCATCCTTTGATTCTAGAAATCAGAGACCATTAGCCAAGACAGCAGAGGAGAAAGCAAGGGTGTGTAGTACATGGTGTAACGAAAGAATAGGGTTTGGGGATGTGTGGTGGTTGGGGGTGGGGGGGGGGAGAGGGTGGGTGTGTGAATGGTTTCTCCCTTAGCAAATTTACTGCATACTGTGCCCTAGCCAGAGACCATTAGAGGGGGAAATATAATTCTGTGTAGTAACAGTGCAACGCAAAATGGTTCAATCGCAGAGTTGCACAGTATGCCGTCATTTCTCATGAAACCAATACCATTACCAACCAAACTGCTGAGAGGAGAAAGTAAATGTGTTGAACGATAAGTTGAACGATAATTAAAGGGGTTGATAGAGGAGTACAAGAGGATTCTTCACGCCTAACTTGTGTTTATCTCAAGCTGCAGTTTCATTTACCTTCTCCCCTTCTCCAACTCAAAACAGTCCCTGGTATAGCTGCTAGTGTACCATTTCTGTGTACTTAAAACAGTGACTGGTATAGCTGCTAGTGTACCATTTCTGTGTACTCAAAACAGTCACTGGTATAGCTGTTAGTGTACAATTTCTGTGTACTCAAAACAGTTACTGGTATAGCTGCTAGTGTACCATTTCTGTGTACTCAAAACAGTCACTGGTATAGCTGCTAGTGTACCATTTCTGTGTACTCCAAACAGTCCCTGGTATAGCTGCTAGTGTACCATTTCTGTGTACTCCAAACAGTCCCTGGTATAGCTGCTAGTGTACCATTTCTGTGTACTCAAAACAGTCACTGGTATAGCTGTTAGTGTACAATTTCTGTGTACTCAAAACAGTCACTGGTATAGCTGCTAGTGTACCATTTCTGTGTACTCAAAACAGTCACTGGTATAGCTGCTAGTGTACCATTTCTGTGTACTCCAAACAGTCCCTGGTATAGCTGCTAGTGTACCATTTCTTTGTACTCAAAACAGTCACTGGTATAGCTGCTAGTGCACCATTTCTGTGTGTACTCAAAACAGTCCCTGGTATAGCTGCTAGTGTACCATTTCTGTGTACTTAAAACAGTCACTGGTATAGCTGCTAGTGTACCATTTCTGTGTACTCAAAACAGTCACTGGTATAGCTGCTAGTGTACCATTTCTGTGTACTTAATAAGAGGTTTCATGTCCCTGTCGGTTGTTCTTTAATTTCCATTTTAATCAAGGTAATTACATGCTGGCAATTATGTGTAATAAAATTGCTCCTATGAAACAGAAAGTAGAAGGGTTTTAAAACCTCATTCTTGTTAAGTAAGTGTCCTTTTCTCCTTTCTTTTCTTGTTATTGCAGCACCAAGTGGAGATGGAAGTCATATACAGGTATTCACCTTTCAATAACGACGACGACTTTTTCGAGCAGTTTCAAAGAATAAGGACCAATTCGGGTGGGTTCCTACGTTCATTAAAGTCTCGATGTTTGCATGGTAAAGAAGATTGAAAAGCCAACAGTCATCATACAATAGAGTTGCTATGGAAACACAACACTTTCACACAGTTCTTCCAGTGCTTAGTCTAAAGGGAGTGAACGCAGTATTTCAAATACGATAACTGCATTTCATTCACTGGGTGTTTTTTTTTTTTACTAAGCGCATTTAAATAATAGTCTAATTGCTAACAATTTTATGAATTACTGTATGAAATTCAGAATCATTCTATCAAAATGTTCTTTGACTTTCATATAAGCAACAGAACACCAAAGGATAAAAATCCAGGTTTACCTGTTCATGACAAAATTTTAATGCATAGATTTTTTTTTTTTTTTTTACGTTGCAAGACAAAAATAAATACAAAAATTCGTTTTGATGTAAAAGTATGTTTTGAGGAGCTGACGTAATGGTATATTAGCTAGAATTAGTAGGTCTGCCAATTGGAGTGGTGAGCATTCACTTGAATGTAAGAGGATTTTCTGGTAAAGTAACAGTGGGTGCAGAGAGTTGCTCTATTAGATATTATTCCTGATGTTTTTGTAACATATCAGCATTCATTCTGTGCGTAAAAGAAGTTTTCCTTCAAAATCGCAGAGGTTATGGTTGTGTGGATTCACACTTATTTCACATATCACAATTTGTCAGTCATACTGGTCGTTGTATTGGACATGAATGTCAACGTTTTCATGATAGTCTTTGTCACCTAAGAGGTTACTTTGACTTGTATCATCATGTTAATTCTAAGCCGTTAGCTGAGACCAGGTGACATCTGACCTCTGCCTAACATGTTGTAATATCTTCTTCCAATCTTATTGCCTCCAGGGACTCTGGTCATCATTTATCACGTCAAACTGCGCGACAACGGTCAACCGGAATTGGACATCGTCTCGAACCAGAATGACATCCTCACGGCCGGTACTCCGGTGTCTGAAGATGCAGACGATTAGTAAGTTGTGAGAGCCAATGTAAATTCAAGAATGAGATCAGACTTAAAAATAGGTCAAATAAAATAGGTTAAAAGGGTGTCATGGCAACATCACTAAAGGGATCTACAAACTGAAACTTAACTTTCCCTCTTTAAACCGTAACGGGGTTTGATTTAGCCTTGAGAATTGCGCTACGCATCACCCACGATGACCACAGGAGCAGACAGGAACATATTATTGACAGAAAATGTTTAGAAGAGAGCAAAGTAAAAATTTTAAAAATTGGGACAAATATAACACACCATTTCAAAGCTAAATAAGAATTTACGTAGACAGATCTGAGTGGTCTAGTTATGGTATATGAATGATGCTTACCCAAGAGGGCATACCTGTACTCCTGCCCACCTCCCGCCCCTCCCTGCCCTTCCTTCCGAGGCTGATGCCATAGAGCCAGAAGTAGTTCCGTCATATATCCAGTTTGAGGTACTCTCTTGAACAATGTACCACCTTGTATTTCTTAGTTTTAATTCAGTTCATCGTTGTCTGTTTCTTTTTATTAAGTATTGCACCGGAGAGGAAATCGTTATGCAGCTATGCATCCATCTTGTACTCTGAACCGAGGATGAAAGTCTTTGTACAGGGTCAGAGAGTGCAGTCTAGGATACTCACACACTTGATGTATAAACCAAAGTAAGTACTGGTTTCGTGTATCACATAAAAAGAAAAAACCAAAAAGAGAAAACTCGATGTATCATAGTTTTAAGAGATATAACACGTAATTTTGAATCATACTCCTAACACATGACTCCAAACCTGGGCCTGCAATGTAGGAATACCTCTGTGAATACTCCACATTCATGCTACATACAAAAGGAAGGACAAAATGGGTGAGGAAAGGGGGTGTGGGGGGAGGAAAGGGTTGTGGGAGGTTTATTTCTAGTCGGCGTATCAACCCAAATGTGGATCTTCTATTTTGTGTAGAATGTACGAGTTCACGTCGTATCGCTTTAAGAAGAGGTCTGAAGAAGCTGCTGCCAAAGCCATAGAAGATGCAAAGAAAGGTAAATAGTCTCTTGATCTTCTGACCCTAGACAAGAAAATAACCCAGGGAAGCATGCTCTGCCATGCATGGATACACTCCCCTCTCCTCTCCTCTCCACTCACTCCCCTCCTCTCACCTGCTCTCCCCTGCACTCCCCTCCTCTCCCTTGCACGCCCCTCCTCTCCCCTACACTGCTCTTGTCTCCCTTACACTCCTCTCCCCTACACTGCCCTCCTCATGCATTCCTCTCCTCTCCCCTGCACTCCTCTCCTCTCCCCTGCACTCCCCTCGTCTCCCCTACACTGCCCTCCTCTCCCCTGCACTCTCCTCTCTCCCTTACACTCCCCTCCTCTCCCCTACACTGCCCTTGTCTCCCTTACGCTCCTCTACCCTACACTGCCCTCCTCATGCATTCCCTCCACCTACATTCCTTACCCTTACAATCCTGTCTCCCCCTTTCGTCCTCTCCCCTCCTATCCTCTTTCTATCTCACATCCATCTCAGGGGGGGGGGGGAACTGTAGCCCTCGTCTGTTTTGACGTGAAGCATAATGCATCAGCAGCTTGCCGTGGAACAATCCTGGCTTAAAATGGAATATCGTACCATTCTGTGAAGTCTTGTGCATTTTTTTATGAAGAGGATCGAATCTTAAACTGCTGTTTTGTTCTGTTTCTACAGCTGAGAACATTGCCAGAGAAGCACAGAGCACTGCCAGGGAACTTGAAATTAAGAGAAAGGATGCTAAATCAAAGGAAGCAAGGGTGAGCTTCTAGTCTTCTGTGATTGAATTGATTGTTACACTATATAACTCATTGTACCATCCATTGTATCTGTGTCAAAGGTCAGGGTCAGGCTCGGAACCCATATTTTGCTAAGGATAAGGAAGTACTCGAAAAGGTCCAGAGGAGGGCTACTAGGATGGTTAGTTCCTTAAAGGGTGTTCCTTATTATAGGCGGTTACAACTGTTGAATCTCACCAAACTGGAGCTTAGGAGGTTACATGGTGACTTGATTCAGGTTTTCAAGATTGTGTATGGTTTTGACAATTTATCCTGCACTGAATTTTTCATGTTTGCTAATAGTAGTTGTACCAGAGGTCATTGTCTTAAACTCCAAAAGTCACATAGTAGGATTAATATTCAGCATAACTTTTTGTCCTATAGGGTTGTGAATGAGTGGAACAGTTTGCCTGAGATGGTTGTACTTGCAAGTAGTGTGAATGGGTTTAAGAATGCTTTGGACAAGCACTTTAAGCTTTGTAATCGGGTCTGAGTGTTTGTGTCTTCAGTTATTTTCTCTCTCTTATAGGGTCCTTGATGGGGACTTGAGTGTCCCTCCTGATCCTTTTTTATTCTACTAAACTAAACTAAATGATATTAACACATGACATCTGTACTTGACCTGCTGGGTACTTAAGTGGCCAATAACATGGAACATTTGCATTTTACTAGATTTCTGGAGTGGTTTGCTTGAATTCATCTCCAATGTGCATCATATTAACTTCCAAATTGCTGGCTCCCATAAAATGGGAGAAACTGTGTCCACATCCTGACATTTAAAGGGTATTAAATGTAAGTTTATGGCCAGTCTCACCTGTGATTTTACTATAGGCAAGTACTGCTGGTATCATGCAACACTTATTTGATCCCCACTGTGGTAACTGTAGATCAAGGGGCTTGTCGACATCACTGGTTCGTTTTTTTTTTCCGGGTAGGTCGCTGTTCGCCAAGCACAGATAAAGGCTGAGCATCTCCAGGCAGAGGCAAACATGAAGAAAGAACTCGCAGAAGGAAAGAAGAAGGCTCTGAAAGGCCCCAAGACGGTACAATTCTACTTTGGCATGAACCTGGAGAACAGAAGCCAAGAGGGAGTTTTTATCTTCAATAGGAGTAGATTGATTAAAATGTATGAGGCACTGGACCTACAGAGGGAAGATAGTCTGTGAGTGTTGTTGGTTTACTTTTAAAGTATCAAATGAAAAGAACAAATTAACACATTTCTCCGCCAGTGTCGGTAATGTTCCATCGAGCACACAATCTTGGGATCATTTACGGGAATTGTAGACATTCACACTATTAAAAGTATGGGAGTACAAAACAACAAACTTATGTTAGTGTTCTACAAGTGTTGTCACACTGTTTGCTCTTCCTTCAACCCAGCCCCCTCCCCCAGGGAATAATTTATCCAGTATCGCATTGCAAAATGTTATGCAAAACTCTATACAAGTGCAAAGTGGTATAGCAGTTGATATACACAGGAAACGTAATATTTTATAAGATACAATGTAACTGCCTTCAAAACTGCTTCACAACATTTCAACGCTAAAGTATTCCCTCCCCCCCCCTCACCCCCTACTCTATATTGTAAACATATTACTGTGTTGGCTTTGCATGGGAGAAGAATCTAATTTAAAGTCAGTCGGCAAAACAAGAACCAGCCTTCATTCAGACGAACATCAATCAGGCTTTCACGTTTCAACTGTTCCCTCCATATTCTCTTCACTGCAGACTTTATCGTGGTATCGTCGGTATGGTTGAAGTGCCCTCAATCGTTCTGGAGCCGACCAGCAACAAGCAAGATTTTGCGGACCGAATGGAGTACCGGTTCTTACGAAAGATCATGAAAGATCACATGATGCAGTACTGGAAAGACATCAACATCGGTGAGATTTTATATTCCTCTGTTGCTTGCAGTTTTACATTAAAAAAAGAAAGAAATCTCAAGGCATGAAACAGAATGGTCAAGTATTTTGTAGTATGAAATTGACCCTCATCCCCAGCAATTAAGATTTAATGCTTTGTTCTCTTTTCATTTTGAGAGAGATTTTTGCAGAATGTACTTGTATGCATCATTACTAGATTATATGTAAATATAATTGGCCCTCTGTTCACGTTTTAAAAAAAGCCTTGTTATTTCAAATCATGATGGAGCATGACTTCCACGTTCGTTAGCAGAATGTACCGTAGAAATGTCTGACTCCACAATGCAAATCGGCCTCCCCTCCTCCGAAATGGACTCTGTAAATTCTTGATTTCTTGTTATTTTGAAATATCTGCCTCAATGTGTCTGATAGTTTGGTTTTGAGTAAATCACCCTTTGCCCCCCTCCCCACCCCCCCCCCCACGGGTTATAATTGTGATATCACTGATTCAAATAGTTCATCCTTCATGTAAGCTCTCATTTTAAATTTTGAGCACAGATGCCACCATCCATCATGCTCTCTCATCCACATTACATTAAGATTAAAATTTAAGATGAGTTAATCTTTTCTCTCCTTCAGAGAAACAAGGCGTTAAGAAGTTTTGGGAAAGTTACGGCTACATAAGCCCTCACTTCCACTACCATCCATCAACAGATGCCAAGTACATTCGGAAAAGGATCATGGATGTTCCCATTGTGGTTCAGTGTGGTAGGTTCTCATTTGTGCAACCTAGCTTTCAAAGAAATAAAAGTTTCTCATCATATTCCATAATACCTAACCATTTGCGACATGGTTTAATGGGGGATTAACAAATTGTGTCTGTCCCTCGGTTATTTCAGTCGAAACGTTTCGCGTTTTCGTGTTACCAGAAATAAACACAGCTGAAGTGTTCTGACAGTTGTTGTATTATGACATATATTACCTTTGATTATTACAAGTAGTTCTTATTTAGGATTGCTGCCCTCTATACTTAAGAACTTCTACCATATTATATTAACATGACAACAACACGCAATAGAAAGCAGAATTACACACTGTATTAAACATCTTTTGTAAGAAGATAAAAGATAATACTTCAACAGTCAGTTCCATTAGAGTCACAAAGTCTGCTAACATCTAGTTATTGGCCTTATGTTTGGTAGTACTCGATAACAATGACATCTGCTGGTCAGAGTTTTATACGCAGAGTATACAAAAACAAAGCAATAAATGGAATGCTGCATCATAGGCGCAGGCTAACCATTGATAAACAGTCTGTGAACTGAACCGATGCATTCAATCGCAACTCAACATATGCTGTGAGACAGATCCAGCAAACAATTATTAAAGATTGTGTAAGTGGCGGCTGTATATCGCAAGAGGAGAGTTCATTGTATAGTCCCTGTGGAGATCGATCGATCAATCAAATATGTCTTACAAAAGTAAAGATCGTATATATATATATTTAGATTATGTATAAAATATCTGATGAATATATAATATGTTCCGAAACAGAATATGGACAAGATATTTTTCTCTCTTCTTCCTTAGATAACTGCCTGAAGTGGCGGATTCTTCCGTTCTCAAACAGCCATGTCGGGCATCACTTTGATTATTGGGAGTGCAGTATGAACACTGTCGCAAGTCATAAAAGGTTAAATAACTATTTTACATTCATTTCCTGAGGGAATCAGGGCTTTACTGGGCTTTTGCAAGAAGCATACACAATAGTGACAGTATCAAAGAAAATAATATCTTCCGTCTTTTCGATGTCAGAATCGTTTGCAAATGACGAGAGAACAGAGTAAAGATTGTTTAGTTGAAGACATTGAACTATGTTACCAAAGAGTTAAATTTGTAGAACCACGAAAAAAAAATCATGAATAAGAAAAAAAAGCTACCTGGATTAGAAAGATAGACACGAATGATCGTCTTTTTATGAGAAATTCAGAAAACTTTCGTTTGAATCATGAGTCCTGAATCAGTGTGCATTGCACTGCTAACATTTTACAAGAATAGTATCCTTCCTGATAGATTCAGTCCTCTCTCTGTTGATTCATATAAACCTTGTCTATATATCAAGTTATCGAACTCGGACGTTACTGTCAAAGCGGGGACCTCTGTGCAAACACTGTGCGATGGTCTGAGACGATCCAATGCCATGTCGGACGATCAAAGCCAGTGGTCATGAAGGATAAACAATAGGTCAGATGCGTTATTATTTGTCAAAAGGGGGATCGGACAATATAACTTTCCGGTTAATGTTCATATGAGCTGAATTGAAACTCCGGGTCATTGGTGGAAGGGGATGAGGAGGAGGGGGGGCTGGGGTAGTAGGTGAAGGTTAGAAGGCAATGGGCTAAATGTTTGAATAGAATCACAGCCTGGATGATATCATCAGTTTTCGTTGCCTCTATCGAATGTGTTTCTCCGAGCTTCATCTTAATGTGTCCTTTGTATCGACAGTTGTAATGTCCCAGAGCAGAAGATGAACATTCCATGCAAAGTACTTAAGAAAGAAACCAAGTCAGACGAGCTGAAGAAACAGAAATTGGAAGCTGTAAGTTCCGCATCATTCCCCCTCAATAAACCGCCGATGTTATACCATTCCTGGTATTTATCAGAGAGCAGAACGACAAAATTCATTTTTTTCGGGGAGAGTGCATATGCCGATCACGCACAAACCTCTCCCTCCATAAATCATTGGTATTAATATATGTCCTTGGTATTTTATCAAAGAATTAGTAGGGATCTTTTATTACTGGGCAGTACCCATCCCAGTAATGCACAAATTTTCACCTCGCCAAATTGAATCCAGGAAAACTTTGAAATTTGGTATTAAAGGACCCTGAACTCGACTGACACAGGAATTTTTCACATCAAAGGTTTTGGGACAGAAACCTTCCAGTGTTGGATAAACATTTGATAGGGATGCCTCTTAGGAACAGACAATTTGTTGTAAAACAGCTAGGATGAATAAATATCAAGTAAAAGGGATTATCTCTGCAGACCTGCAGTATATATTGTGTGAACTGTAGAAACACAACAGATTTTGTCCCACAAAGCCAGGCTGTAGGGTACTGCAGCCCCCCCCCCCCCTCCCCTCAGTGTCCTGCATTTGACATGGTGCCCTAAGTGAATACAATTTTCATCTTTCTTTATTTATCTCTTTTTTCCTTCTCCTTTTTTTTATGAACAGGAGATACGAAGAAAGCAAGAAATGTTGAGTAAGATGCAGCCAGAATCTGTAAGTATAAATTGTTTCAAATGATAATGCATTTTTAATTAAAGTTAGATGCTCCAAAAAGTGATAGATTTAGAGAGGTTACAAGTGATTAGTAAATACGATATTAAACAATATTCACCGTAAACACTAGGTTTCTGTTTACTTGTATTCCTCGCCTAATAGACTCGTTAATTTTAATGACCGTAAGGAACGATTGTAAAAGCTTTCTCAAGCACCATTAATTTTATTGTTTTATTTTTATTTTTTCCCCCCTTTCTGCTTAAAATATTCAGTCTAGGAGAGATAAGAAACACAAAAAGAGACGTTCTCCAAGTCCATCACCGCCATCTTCCCCAGAACCACCGAGGAGGTCATCAAAGGTCAGGAAGCATGTGAAGAGCGCTCCAGCCAAGGTGGGTACCCTATGGTCCCTATTGAGTACCATGAGCAGATGGGATAGTGGGAGGTGGATGCCTGTGTGTGAGAAGACTTTAAGAGGGCAACCATTTGTTTTTGTATCTTCAAGTAGTCTCTGACAGCTTTTGAATATCAGGAATGCATCAGGAATATTTGAGTGCCGGGCAGATTGTGTGGTAGTGTGATCCACACCCTGGGAGAGGGATCTCATGGGTGGGGTACCCCTCCCCGCTAGACAAATTTTGCACATGAAGTATGCTTAGGTGGTGCTATTTTTCCTATTCTGTGCCATGTATTCTCCCAGATTTTGGTTATGGTAAAATTTGTTAAATTATCATCATAAAAGTGCTGGGCGGAAATGTTTAAAATACTGTTTGTGCTGGGCGGCAAACAGAACTGCTGGGCGCAGGAATATGATACTTTTTTTGGTGGTATTCTTGGCTGTGGTTCAGAATGTTGTCATGGTGACAAGGGTAAACAAGGTACCATCAGGGATGCACCCCCTTCTGTATCACCATGAGTTCATTTTTCAAAGTTTCATTTCCACTGATGAATGAACTTGGGCAAGAAAAATAATCAGAAAACAGAACTGCAAATTTGGATCACTGGGTCAGTCCTGGCTGAAGCTACAGTATAGAGAAACTAGACTGATCTATAAAAGAAGACAAAGTTTATCCAGTAAAGTTTGAAGGGGACAATTCCTTAGGTAATAGGTAGACTGATTCTGTCAAGTAGTGGCTGTAAAAGTTAGATGTCTGGTAAGACTAGATAATTACGAAGAGAGACTCATAGAGGATTGACGTGTAGGTGAATCGTGTGTATTGAAAATCGGGTTTACAGAGTCTGTGTAGAACCACAGAGAAAGTATTAAAGAGTTTATTAAGAGTATGATTATGTTACAGTGGCAAACTTCAGTATGAATGTTTCCCACTGAGGAATTATATGGCAACTGTTCCGCAGTCTTAAACAAATTGCAAAAAAATGGTTGTCTATGATTCCCTGTTGATAGGTTCAGAGGTCACCTCCACCAAAACCTATTGCAAAGACAAAACCAGTCGGAAAGGCCAAGCCAGTGGTGAAAGCTGTAAGTAAAAAGATTTATTTCTTGAATTGTTTTTTGGGGGGGGAGGGTAAAACTCTGTGAATGTTTGAGTAGGGAATGAAAAAGTCAATTTTCATGAATATTCTTTAAAACTAAGATTTAGTAAAGAATTGATAGATTGATAGGGAGGGGTAGAGGGTGAAACACCATCCCTTTCTACATGCTTAAACTTAAAAGTAGTTATCAGCACAATCATTTATGTATACATAATTAAAGATCTAATCTATAGCCTCCAAAAGGCCTCATAATGCACCAATTCACATCAGAAATTTTCATTTTTTCATTTTTTTTCTGGAGCACTACCCCTGTTGGAAACAACATATTCTTAAATTTCTTGTTTAATTTTGAAATAATTTCTGTATTAAACTAATGGCTTGGCTGGTCCCTAACTGCTGTGGAGATCAAGACCATGTGGTCTTGAATATATTGTTTATTGTTGACTTTCGGTTCATCAACAGTCCAAGCCAGTGGGTAAAGCGTCTCCCGTCGTCCAGAAGGCTGCTCCACCATCCCCTGCTCCCAAGAGACCAGCTGCTCCATCGCCACCAATGAAGGTGAGAGAAACTCTTTCCAAGCACCCCACCCCCCCCACCCCCCCCCCCACTTCTGCTCTGCCGATACATGTTTAAATGGATAGATGGTACAAGCAATAACCACATCTGCAACGGTTTCTATCTTTATTTCGGCGACAAATTACGCAAAAAAAATTGCTGTAAAAAACTGGTAATAGACATACAGAGGTACAGTACCAAAGTACAAAAGTTTGGATAGGTATGAAAATGATACTATCTTCAGTCCTGTGAAGTTAGATTAGAAGCAATAGCAGCCTGGTTGTTTTCATAATGATATAGCTTTCTTTGATGAATTTCTACTTTCGTGGAGAGCCATCGAACTCAGTATCACATATTGCCATACTGTGCATATTTGTGCAGTACAATATGATCAGTACTGGATGAATTTGATATCTTTACCATACACTTTGAATTTGTCTGCAGTATCGCATAGTATCAAACAGTCACAAGTCAATTTTCTTCTTCGAAACCTTGAAACATTTGATCGGGGGGTCCCGTTCCAGTAAGTGTTAACATCAGTATTAAGCTGTCTCTATTATTAGAATGGTATACAAGTAGCCAAGTATTCAGCAGATATCCCATTTCAGTCCCTTTAAGGTCAAGGTTCCACAGCCCTTATCTGTCAGGGAAGTTGATAATATATTAAGCTGTCTCTATTATTAGAATGATATACAAGGAGTAGCTTATTGTGTTCTCTTCTGGATTTTGTATTTTTTATTGGCCCTTTTCTTCTTTTTCAGAGAGCTGCTGCTGTTCGAGCCACAGCCCAAGTATCAAAGGCTGCAAAGAAACAGAAATTGTCTGCTTCCATGGAAACCGAAGAAATCAGTGAGGTGAGTAATCACCATTACCTCCTATCAGGTATTGTGAGGATATGCAGGCAACAAGGAAACAAGGAAAGAAATCAGAACTGTTGATCAATGGTGAAGTGTGGAATATTTGGGTTAATTTCAAGACAGAATGTGAAACGGGCCATATCAGTGAAGGGAATGAGATGAGGGGAGGGGATAACCATATTTCCACTGCATTATATACGCACACATTCTGGTCTCACAATTCAGGCTAAATGCTATTGGATGTCACCGTTTGCCAGAGGACGAATAAAAATATAAAAAAGGCACTGGCATTTTTCTGCTAGTCAAGAGATGTTGCCGAATTGTATTCAAAGAAAAATGCCAGTGGGGAATTTAACAGATAGCAAGTAGATATTATTTTAGGCAGTGTCATTTTCTAGCAAAGTTTGTGAAATTTCTATGCCTGACGTTGGAACAGACCCACCACGGGGTGGGTCTGTTTCGCATTTATATTGGCTGCTTCTTCCTGTGCCTCTTTTGACAGGCGGAGACAGAGAAACCATTTGGAGAAGAGAAGAAGAAAAGGACAACTCTAGATGCCGAAAAAGATGTCGAACCAGAAGGAGCAGCGTCCAAAGACGTTGATTCCTTATTGGATGATAAAACCACAGCAGCAGAGGCGGGAGATTCGACCTTGGAGATGGAACAGTCCGACCAGCAGCAGGACGTTGGCATTGATAGTAAGTGTCAAGTTAGGGACAGCAGACCGGGAAAGTGGCGATGGGAAGTTATTGATGACAGAAAGGGGAAAAAGAGCAAAGTGAAAAGATTTTGTGGAAGAAGTTTGTTAAGTTTCATCAGACCTCAATACCATTAAAAATAACTTACTTAATTATTTTTGGTAGCATAATAATTTGTGTAGGAGATGGTCTTTTTCTTCTTCTTCTTCTTTTTCTTCCTCTTCTTCTTCTCCTCCTCCTCCTCCTCCTCCTCCTCCTCCTCCTTCTCCTCCTCCTCCTTCTCCTCCTCCTCCTCCTCATTCTTTTTCTCCTTCTCCTCATTCTTCTTTTTCTTCTTCTTCTTTTGCTGCTTCTTCTTACAAACACTGCCAAATTTGATTTGATCCCTGATTGAATTGATTTTAAAAAGGAAAATACTTAATTGATATGTAGTTGTTAATGTCGAAAAATTTCATATGAATGTTTGAAGCAATGGAAAGGTACAGTCTAATTTACCTTAAAAACTGTCCATCATGTCTTCTGAGCTTTCTCACTTACACATTGATATGCTGGTTGTATCAGTATAAAAAAATGGAATAATTGTTGAGGCAATTAATTTTGCTAATTCTAAGAAAATGGGGGGAGAGAAAGGGAGGGGGGCTCAAATGGAGGTGTTTGTTGACTATTTGATGTCATTTTGATAATTTCTTTGCAGTGTTTGGTGAAAAAGTGGAGGCTTACATCAACGGAAGGTGGAATCCGGGGGTAGTAGTAAAAGTGAAGAAGAAGACTATGTCTTCGGGAGAGAGGTGGAGGGTGAAGTTTGACAGAAATAGACAAGACAGGTTTGATAAATGGTAAGCTTGTGTTTGTCAGTGTATTACATTACATTGTCAAATTTGTTTGAAATAACTTCAGATAACAACATTAAATGAAGAGAACCATTGACTGTAACCTAATCGAAAACATTTATATAAGTAAAAAAGTACTTTTAGTTGATTGATCATCATTTTAATATGTCATTTGGCAAAATGAAAAAATAATGTTTTTGCATTTCTTAATACATCAACAGGTACGACAACGATAGCAAAGAGCTTAGGCTACCACCTAAGGTGAGTCATTGCTAAATGATTTGATCATAGTAGCTCTTACGTTTTGTTTTATTTAAGCATCAGAATCGAATTATATATACGTTTTGTATTTGGTGACAAAGAACTCCAGCAATGGTTAGCAGTTGCATCACCTATGATGTGACCAGTTTTATTCAACAGACTGTTTTATCCATTGGTAAGAAAGCCTTACATAATAACCACATTTTCATGACGTCTCTAACTTTATGTCATTAGTATTCATAAGATTACAAGAAATGGCTTTCAAACACAAGACAAGAACAAAATGTTCCATTGTTTTCATCCTTGGCATATAAGGTATGTCACACTACGTTCATACAATTAACCGTGTTGTTTTTTGTGTGCATATCATGAATATTAATCAGTGAACTTAAAATTCTTCTTCAGATATCTCTGAAAAATGTCTATTGTCCAATTGATAGTATGTCTAATTAGTATCTAATTAGCTTTCTACATATACTTGGATAATACAATGTAAGTATGTAGATACATGCTTATGATATCATAACATTTGACGTCAATAATATTTATGCATGTATCTGTTTTCTATACCATGTCACTAAACAGACTTTGTCAACATGATAACCGATTCCTGGTACACCTGCCTTTATATGTTGCCACATTGGTCAATAGAGAATCCCTCTTCATTTTGGTGTGCAAATGTTCATGAATATTAACATGTACCCGCCTACCCAGACAATGAATATGTTTTGGCATCGAAACCACTAAACATTTTCTGGTTACTTTATGGTGTACTTTAGGATCCAGAGGTGGAGGGTCTGCCAATTGATATCTTAGAAGATGGTGTTCGAAAGATTAAAGCAACTAAAGAAGGGTCGATACCGCAGGAGACATCGAACATGGACGCTCCGTCCTCGGCATCCGCGGATGGGGCACTGGCTTCTCTCCCGAATACCTCCGAGCCTAAGACCAACAAAGCCAAGCCTACAGAGAGTATCAAGCCCATGCAGAGGGAGACTCCGGCCACGGTACCAACCAAAGATGGAGACGGTGAATCGAGCCCTGCGATCGACGAAGCACCGAAACAGGAGAACAAGAAGGAGGAGGAGGAGCAGAAGAAAGCAGAGACGGATCAATCGAAGGACAGCAAGGAGGAGGAGAGATTGCGGGAAGAACAGAAGGAGATGAAAGCCAGAATAGAGGAGTTAGAAAAAGAGAACAAGGATCTGCTGGAAGAGCAAGGAAGAAACAAGGAGACGTTGGAGAAGAGTAAGAAGGAGGATGAGAAAAAGAAGCTGACCTTAAACAGCCTCTGCGAAGGATACAGGTAAGAGTTGGATTAGGTGATGAAACAAATATATCTATATATATATATCATGTGGGGAAGATAAGTTTCTTATTTGTAGGACTTGCTGTATATATGTTTGTATTACTGTACAAGTATCGCAGTGTATTGATACTTATGCTATTGCTTTTTTTCCGTTTGCGACCTGTGTAAGCCGAATTTCCGATTGCGGTCAATAAATTCAATTCAATCAATCAATTCAATGTATAGGGCTCAGGTGACCTCATCCGTCGTGGGCTTAATAGAAAAGCCACAGGAGGGGTAGAATTGAACAAGACTCTTTAGCAAAATGAAAGTATGCACCACTAATAATATCAAGTCTGTCTGGTACAAGTTAATATAACAACCTACATGATTCAACCAATCGTGTGCAGCCAAACCTCCCTAGAGGTCTCTCCCTATATCCACACCACTAGCAAACTTTAGTCACCATCTATTTCAATGGATCGAACCATCTTAACTAATTCCTGACTGCACCAGGTAATGTCTGCCCTGTAATCTCACAGTATGGAGCTACCATTTTCCACAGGCTACACCATAGTCGTAATTCACACGAGTTGTGTATAGCCCTATAGTGTAGAGGGTATATAAATAATACATAATAAGCTACTTGCATTGAGTTGTACTGCTAAAGGTGTCTCCAATTATCTCTAGTTTTATAAGGAAAGATTTATTACCACCAATAACTTTAAACAAGAACATGAAATGAAAGACAAATATAGTAACTAATAGAAACACTTGCATTTTATTAATCTGGGGGAGGGGCACTCCCACTATGAAATTGCGGTGCCCTACAAACACCATTCATATCCACCTTTTCAAAGGTGCCCCACCTGTGCCAACCCACCTCTACCCCACCCCCAATGGACTAAAGACTGTAGCCACTGCATGAAAGGCAAATAAATAGGCAGCAGTGCTTTTTAATTATTCTCTTTGAATTCATCCAATTCCTGTGACTGATAGATTTTCATGGTGTTAAACAGCTTTTCCACTACAAGAAAAGACTTTGCAGCTATTTAAACTGGAAGTTAAGTGTGGTTCATTCATACTTAGTAAAGATTCCTAAATCCTATTGGTCCATTCAGGTCAGCTGACCGTGGTTAATCCTGTGAGTAACGCACGGTAAAATTACGGGGCATCAC
>JAIPMN010009668.1:0-15069 GCA_020650975.1 Apostichopus californicus
ATAACTAGTCAACAGTGTAAATAGTGAAATACTGCATTAACAACACAAATGTACAACACAGAGATGGCGATGAGCTAATACAGTAAACCTGTCACAGACAATTACAGGTAATTCACAAACATGACAATTGCCAGACCTAGTTTCCTCTATTTTCTGAAGTAGCTTTTTGCATTTTGTTCTTTTGTACAGAGTTTTACTCAAATTAAAATTGCTATTGATCAAACTAGGACACCACATTCAGACATTTCGAACGAATAAGTCCATATGCAACATTTCCTCTCCGAAATCTTTACTACTATTCAAGTTGAAACATGTGTAACTTATCAACAGTTTTTTTTACGACGCTTAAGCGATCACAAATGTGGGAGGAACCCGCAATGGCTGATGGATCACAACTTACAGGTCGGGTGGCTTCCAATTCAACATTTTAAACCCAAATTTGGAATCTTTTCAATTTAATAAGTCATTTCAAAAGGGAAAACCGTAGATTGCTCTTGGATGAAAAACCCCCCTTAGTATGACCCGGCCGGGTATCAAACCCGGAACCTCCCGATTGCTAAGCCTTATTGCTTCAAATGCCATCGCCTTTATCCACTCGGCAACAGCACCGGTAATTGACTAGTAGTGTTTAAACAAACCACAAGTTATGGGACTTTAGTATCAAAATAGCAATGAAAAAAAGTATTCAGTCTAATCAAAAGCTACTTAAGCTACCAAAATATAGGAATCTTTTCTATACATAAACCAGTCCCTTGAAACAGATTCCTGCCTTTGCAGTGACAACAGAAAGTCTTCTATCCAGATCGCTTGAGGTCTCATGGTTTTTATTATTTTGAGCGGCACATAATACCAGCATAGGGGCCCAATGGTGACTCATTCGACTGCAAGAGGCTATAGAATTGTGTAACTGTGTATCAACCACAAGCGTGAGTTCAAATCAAGGTTACTGCCAAGAATCAGAGGGCAAACTTAGACAGAAAACCTTATCAGGGAATTTATCTACAGGTATGTTTACCAGAGGAATTTTTTAAAGATTTTTTATAAGTTACTATAACCACAGAGTCTATAAATAAATTCAAATGATATCACTTGATATCTTGGATTAAATGAAACTTTTATCAAACTGTCTCAGACTTTTGATGGATATCCCAGCACCGGCAGGTTCAGTAAGCTAATAATAACACACTGTCACCATGGCAACCAAAGAGAAAAACCACATGTAATTACAAACTACCAGTGAGTGCGGTCTGTTCCCTTTACGAGGTATGAAATGAGATAATTTCAAGATGCACTGAAGGATGAAGAGACCAGAGAAAAAAGTTGACGACAAGTCAAAACACTTTTAGAGCAAATGTTCTTGAATGTGAGGTGTATCAGTAAAGAAATGTCAACCATTTCGATACGGAAGCCTTTGATCTCTCTTCAGCACGAGATACTCCACGTAAGTTTAACCGACTTCTTGGCATGCCATCTATAAATACCTTCATACAGACCGCCTTAATGTGTGATTTAAAGATGTTGTTAACTATGGTGACTGGTTTTGTTGTAACCCCTTTTAAAGACAACACTTTGGTATAGAACATGCACTTGTCAGATCCATCAAGTGTTCATTTGTGCCCGGAGCTACAGAGAAATCCCAGTTATTCTTGGCAATGATCAATGGAGATTTGTCAGACAGAATCATAGAATATGATACTGTTTACAATGTGCTTAATATGACTTAAAAATTTTACTTCATTCTGCTTTGATTAATATGAAATTTAAGGCTGCCCAAATTTCTTTACAGCAAATAAAACAGTCACATGGGAAATGGGTCTTAAAATCACAAAATTACTAGAAAAAAAAAATCTCATTTTTTTCAGACGAAAATTGGAAGTGATAATCTCTGACCCTGCCAGATTGAATATTGGATTCTAATGTTCTGAAGGGAAGAGGACATCTTTAATTATTAAACAATAACAGCACAAGTAGTAGTACATTAATCGCCCTCTACATCCGCAAATGTAGTCCTAGTAAAACTGTAGTAGTGAACCTTAGTTGGTCTTATAGAGACACAAGATCACATAATGTGTGGTGGTGGTTGGGTAGTGGTGGTGGTGGTGGTGGTAGGGGGGTGGCTAGAGTACACTGGTATCACACAAGATCAGACCCTTAGTTTGCAGCAGAACGCTGAGACGCATTGCACTTTACACTGATTTCTGGGGTCGGAGGAATATGCTGTCCACTCAAGCACTATTAGATCCCAGGTAGATATTTACGATATCCAGATACACTGTGACGTCAATTTCTCCTACAAAGAATTGGTCTGTTTTGTTTCTTGGGATTTGTTTCACGTCATAGTCTCAGTTATCCAGCTATTGTCCATTCACTAATCCTGGAAAATAGATCCATAGTTTCATCTATGATCTTTTCCAAGTTGCACAAAACTAATTCTGCGGACCACGGAAAGTGGATGAATGCTCAAAGTGCACAGTGCGTTGTGAAGACTAAAAACACACTGATCACTAGTCTTGAGTTTTCACTTTGATATTTGATCACTTCCCTTAGTAACATATCTGGGGTCTGTAGCATTTTGTTGATGAAACTTGATCAGGACATGGGGGCTTACTTTCCATGAAGTGTTTGTTCCAAATTTTGTCTAACTATATTGCGTCAATTGTCCCAACGGTTGACGCAGTTCTTCAATGAAGTATTACGTATTAGGGAGAATGGATGTGAATTAGTGATTAGTAGAACGCAGGATAAATAAAATAACAGCTGAGAAGGTCATATGCATAGAATGCCATATCAATGTGTATATTGTATGAAATGTACTTTAAACCCGGCAAACTATAATTAACCGTATCAAATGACACCAAAGTAATCACACAATACAACAAAGGATGTTGACAACTATTATTAATTGCTTTTCTCATAAGAATGAATGGCCGGAATTCAAGGTAATTTAAGGTGTGGTATAGTCCTGAAATCACAAATTGGATGAAGAAGTGATAAACAGTATTCTCTTAGCAAAGATTGTTCTATCATGGTAACTCATTACAATACCATATAGTATGCCTCTGTATCTCAGTACAATACCATATAGTATGCCTCTGTAACTCGGTACAATACCATATAGTATGCCTCTGTAACTCAGTACATTACCATATAGTATATATAGTATACCATATAGTAGGGCTGGTTATTTGGGCCTACATTCAGAAGAACCCACAAAAGGGCCGGTAATTTGGGCCTACATTCAGAAGAAGAACCCACAAAAGGGCTGGTAATTTGGGCCTACATTCAGAAGAAGGACCTACGCAAGGGCTGGTAATTTGGGCCTGCATTCAGAAGAACCCCCAAAAGGGCTGGTAATTTGGGCCTACATTCAGGAGAAGAACCCACAAAAGGGCTGGTAATTTGGGCCTACATTCAGTTGAAGGACCCACAAAAGGGCTGGTAATTTGGGCATACATTCAGAAGAAGGACCCACAAAAGGGCTGGTAATTTGGGCCTGCATTCAGAAGAAGGACCCACAAAAGGGCTGGTAATTTTGGGCCTACACTCAGTAGGACCCACAAAAGGGCTGGTAATTTGGGCCTACATTCAGAAGAAGAACCCACAAAAGGGCTGGTAATTTGGGCCTGCATTCAGAAGAAGGACCCACAAAATTGCTGGTAATTTGGGCCTACATTCAGAAGAAGGACCCACAAAAGGGCTGGTAATTTGGGCCTGCATTCAGAAGGACCCACAAAAGGGCTGGTAATTTGGGCCTACATTCAGAAGAAGAATCCACAAAAGGGCTGGTAATTTGGGCCTACATTCAGAAGAAGAATCCACAAAAGGGCTGGTAATTTGGGCCTACATTCAGAAGAAGAATCCACAAATGGGCTGGTAATTTGGGCCTACATTCAGAAGAAGAACCCTCAAGAAACATTTTAATTTTCATCCTCAAGGTTTCTTTCCCTTCATTCCTACTTCTAACCTGTTGCAGAGGGTACTCACCTGGTTCACCACTTCAAAGAACAGTGCAGCCGTGGTATTTGGGTAGAGGCTGCAGAATCGCCACTGGCAGGTTCCTCCAATGCCGATCTCTGTGTCAGACACGGATGAGCTCTTCACTCCTAGCGAGATGCAGGGCCCGATAATTCCAGACACCTTAAGCTCTCTAGAGGTCTATCAAAAAGGATGTTGTGATGTCATATTACCAGAGGTTTACGATTTCAGGAAATGGGCACCAACGCTGTACACACATTGACATGTCATAAACGTAATTTTTAATTTCACATCAGGAAGCACTCCGTATTAAAGACGGTACTAGAATAGCAACAGTGATAAGCAGAACACTGTTCACTTTATCTAAAACTAACTAGCCATCAACTTTGGAATTCAATCGCTGAAGTTAATCAAACAATGTGAAACGGCCATGTTTTGGACTTTCCAATAACAAACAAAATTTAGTGCAATTTGAAGAAACATACGGTCATCAGGCTTTTAATTTTTTTTTTATTATTTTAGGTTTTCAGTCTTGTTTAGGGCCAAGGCCCTCTCACACAACTTTACAGACCCTGGTCATTGGTAACTTGTCACACCTACACACCAAAGTGTGCACAATTCAAACAATCTCTCCTGGGGCACCACAGTGCACCACAACCCTGTGTCCCCCCGGGGGACTTCCCATAGGGTGCAGCTACAAACCTGCGCACGCAACTATATTTACAAGTTACCTCGCAAGTCCCCATTTATACACCTGGGTGAAGAGAGGCAACGGAGATAAAGTGCCTTGCCCAAGGACACAACGCAATGATCTGGCCAGGACTCAAACCTGTAATCCTTAGACCACAAGTCCACTGCCTTAACCACAACGCTCCCCTTGACACTAGGCCTAATGTAACCTGGAATGATCCAACATAAAACAAAGAAGGAAAAGCCAACTGTTTGACAACGATAAGCATTTAGGTCATTCAAGGATTTTGTCTGGATAATATTTGTCAATTTTTTTTATGTTGGAAAGTGCAAGACTATTTCAGTTACTCTAAAAGGAGGACTTGTGACTACTCAAATTGAATTTCTCTGGATCAAACAACTACATAATCTGGCTTTTAAATGGCCACATTTGATATAAATGAAAGTGTGGTCCATCCCCTTTGACCTAACCTACCTTTATTTCCAGGGTAGCACCAAATGCCATCTTGAATTCTCCCTTGACATCTTTGCTGAAAACTCGTTGAAACGTCTGCTTGAAAAGTGAAGTATTGAAGGAGTCTCCCATGACCATGTGGCCGCTGACATAAAAACAGAAAAGAAATTACCAAACCTCAAAATACGTTAGATGCGATGACATCATGATTTTATGATTTTAATCCAATGATAAGAATGAAGTTGATATGCTTTGATGGATCATTTAATTCCAAAGATCGTTAAAGATTACAGACAAGGGCCTTTCTTGATTAGGTTGTTTAGGTTTGTCCTATATGTTTAAGATTCTTCATCATACCAGGGCCAAGACACATAAATGGAATGAAATTCAAAACAAAGGAGGAAAGCTGCAGCTCTAATTTATGCGTATATGCAAACAATTGCAAGAGGCAAAGTGACTGACTTTTTGACTGACTGAAGAGTATACAACATTTTCCTTAAAAGAAGAAAAGAAAAATACATTCTAACTGTAGTAACGACTGAACTAATTGTTATGCAAAATAGATACAGATATGGAAGTAAAAGTGTAATGGAATGTATTCAAGATGTTAGAATACTAGGTAAAGTGTCAAGGTTCTGACAGATATGTCAATAATATTAGTTATACTGCTGTAAAGGTATAGGTGTTGATGTACTGCGGTTTCATGTTGGTGTCATGCGGTTTCATGCGGTTCCTGCGGTTGATGTACTGCAGTTTCTGCCCTACAAGGCTACAACACAATTCATATTTTTTTTTTGAAATCAGTTGATGGCATGTACAGCCTTCTTTAAAAAAAACGTATTTGCCGAACATATCTGATGTTCTGAATGTGCGGCAAACGGCTTATCATGTTTGACGATGCGCTGAGGACTACCAACAATGTTAACCGATACGTAACTTAATGATCATGAAAGTTAAAACAACAATGTGTTGACACCAGCCATATATTAGTGTACATAATATTTAGAACTTGCACATATCTGTTTACAGCATGGACACATCTCTCAGAACATGGACATATATTTCTAAACATTATCATATTTGATAAACCTTTGGTGTTCAATGTCAAATGACTCATCACCTGCATTTGGTGTTCTGAAACCTATAACAGATATTTCACGAACACCTTTACGATCATCAGGTACAGTTCATGTTACAACAGCTTACATTATAACAGTTTACATTATGTTTATAATTTGCTTACATCTTTTATGATGTGCACATATCTTTGAGAATGTTTCCCCACATCTGATGAACATTTTTATATTTCATAAGACTGTGTATGAGCCAATTTACATGATGTCAAGCAATGGAGTAGACATTCATTAAAAGTGTAACATGCTACAGCAATATGCGATTAAATTATATAGTCGTTTGACTCACCCAGTAAAGTTACAACAGTTTTTCATCTCGTGAAGGCCAGTTTGATCCAGGGCGCAGGAGTAGATGTCTATGGTGTGGCCATTCTGGGCTGCCCTGTTTGCTAGATTGTCGTAATGCTAAAAGATGTCATAAAGAAAGGAAAAATGAAGAACTTAAAGCAGCTGTTCATTTTTAATTTAAAAAAAAAAAAGTTTTTTTAATTTATTTATTTCCAGTATAAATATAAATTTTTATAAACAGGACATCAAAAGTGAGTATGTAACAAGAAAAAACTTATTTTAAAATGTTAGTGTACAAAAAACAAAAACAAAAATTATATGTATTCATTTGGTCACCAATTCTATTCGTTATCAAAACCGCTATCATGCATTGCAATGAATCAAACTAAGACACTCACTCCCTAGATTAGTTATTTAACAAGCAGCACCACATTTGCAAAGCAAATACTATCATTGAAGCCCTCGTGTGATGGTACTATAGATTTGCTGGAAGTAATTGTGTCATACTGTTAACCCTAAGACCTGCTCACACTCAGCCTGTACATCTGTGTTTGTTTTTAAAAATGTAAACACATGAGTCATTCAAATTGTGTCACATTTGTGTACTGCTCAGTGGTTAATTGTCTTCAAAGTTTGATGAATGTATGTATGTATGTATTTTAGATCCTCCTGCAAGCAGGAACTCGCGAAGAAGCCTCATTGGCTTATCAAAGCCACAAGCTGACCGAAGTCAGTCCATTGGATTCATATTTAAAGTCCATGATTATGAATTGTCAATTGGCAACAACTCTGTTACTGGACAACATATATTAATCTTGGAGTGACTCGATGTAGTGTGACTGTATACTACTTCCAGCTGGCTCGGAAGAAATGAGAATGTTCAACTCAACTCAACATTATTTCAAGCAATAAACAAAGTATAATGCAAATTATGGTAATACATTTAAATAGAAGATGGTTGAGGAGTTATGAGAGAATGCTACTGAAAGCTCGTAAGTTCAAAACCCCTACAAGTTTATAACGTTAACCTATGAATTAACTTTATAGTGCCACAGTACCGCACAATGTGCTAGGAGTCACAGGTATACAACATTAGTCTGAGCAGCGAAAACACTGGAGAAAGTTATTTCTGAGATTTCAACGTATTGATCGGCTTACATTTGCCTGTGTGACAGTTACGAATATTGGAGCATCAATTGGGACAAATTTTCATGAGAAGTGCAAGTTCAAATAGCAGGGGCATGCATGAGAAAGGAAAAGCGAAGTAAATCTTATAATTGGAACAGGTTGTCACCTGGCTTCAATTAATAAAAATCACTGTTGGCACCACTGTTACGTGGGAACTGGATTAAATCTTCATGTGAGAAAATGGTTCAAGAGAAAATGTACTTCCCCCCCCCCCAAAAAAAATATTTTCCATGTTCTCTAGCTCTCTTAGAGCAAATCATTCATACCTTGATGGCCTTCCTCATGAACTTGGCATTATCTTTCTCAATATCATGGTGAGACCTGATTGGAGTCTTGAGTTCGTCGCCGACGACCATACCAGGGCCCTGTGTGCACGGCCCGCTCAAGAACAACATGATGCGAGATCCAGCATTGGGGAATGTGCACTGAATCGGTAGAGACGGAGAAAAACATTTAATTAATAATTCATTATGCAAAACTGAAAGTGGTACGGTTGGTATGATACGCCTAGCACGTTGTTTATGCACGACCTTTCGGACCAAAAACAGAATTCACTACATTACAATAAAGAAGTTCACCCTGAAGGGTTTCGTCCTTATTTTCACTTTTGTTATGGGTAGCACTTGGAGACAAACAGCTGAACAGTTAATGTTTACAAGAAAACTCAATGCCTATAACTCCAAGAGTAGCTCCAATGTCACAATTATTGCAGTGCTCGATATTACTGTTAATCTGACAATAACAGTCTAATTTATTTTTTTCTTTGATCTTCAATCCATCACCATAAATGGCAGTTTTATTTCTCAAATATTTAGCCTCTGGGATGATTTTGTTTGCTCTACAAGAAATGTAACAAAGTGCAGTTAATAGTACAATTGCTGACGTCTTAGCAGCTGATACGTATACAATATCTTTCATGCAAAAATCCCTATACTATATGTACAACTGAAGTGTGGAATCAGGCAAGCAGCTCCTACCTCAAGAAGTCCAACCGCGATGGATAGGGCTACGCCTGCTGATCTGAGAGGCCTTTTAGCCTGGCCGATAGGCCATGGGTCACGTTGCAGTTCTCCGAGAAGATCCGTTAAATTCATGTCACATTTATGTACTGGCTGTAGAAATCTATGTATTGGGAAGAGAAAGCAAACATATTAAACTAAACTGTCTCCTTGCAGAAACTGATTTGGTTTGAGAGAGTGTGCCAATATCACTAATTCTTGGTCTCTACCGGTCACATGTTATGCTTACGATAAATACAAAAATAGAACCAAATTATGCAACGTACAACGAAATATAACATATATATAATAATATTAACATAACATAGTTTGATTTCATCATGTTTATGAATTTTAGATTTTTTCATATTTTAATTTTTTTTCTTTTAATTCACAAAGAAAAGAAGGAGATATAAAGAGAAGATAGGCATTGTTTGTTCCGTAAGTCCAATGGGTTGTGTTTTCTGCACAAGGTGTTGCCAAACTGAGGACTTAAATTATACGATAATGTCACAACAAAACCAGAATTTTTAAATGTGTCACTACATGATGACTTGTCAAGCAGTAATTAGTTAATTGTCTTTAACTTATATCGAAAACGGTCACTTAAATACCCTTTCCAATAAATTGACTGCATATTACATGGTGATCAATCAATGAATTTCCAGTGATTTTACAACTTGTTTCTGAAAAATACTTTTTCAGGCATCTGGACAATTGTCAGTCTTTATTGTTTGCAATGAAAGTAAATCTAATCAACCATATTGTGACAGGGTGGTATAGGAAGAACCAGATTAATGCAAAAAGCTGCTTTACCTACTTCAGATTTTCAGAATAAAATTTCCTCATACGAAACAGACCTGTTAATTTCCTACTTAAGTCTGTTATGATGAATCTCCAAACCACAAAAAAAAATTGTGAATATTCTTTGATTTACCTTTACCAAAAGCAGAGTACAATTTTATGTTAGATGCAGAAAATTCAAGTTTTCTTCAATTCAAATTAATCTCCTCTTTTGTGAGCAACTGGTAGGTTTACTGTAAATATTTCATATGATAAAACTCACTTGTTCATTGGTTGCTGTTGTTGTTGTTGTGGTTGTTGCTGTTGACCTCTGACCTGACCCTGTGCCCTTCCAATTCCAAGCATTTCCTGAACAATAAAATTAATATCATGTCACTTCTTTGCTAGAAAGATAATTCCTAAAAGTTTGCATATAGATTGTAGATTTAAAAGGCACAACATTAAATTAGCAAAACCAAAGATAAGTGCCTTTGAATTGACTGACAACAATAAACTAAAGCAGACACAGACAAATTGTGGAATCTCTTCCATACAAGAAACTAATTACTCAACATGAATGTGTCTTCCAATGACAAATTATCATCCAAAGTAACATAACTCCTTGAAATGTATCTTGGAAAGTGTCACCAGCCACTGAGAGAAGCTACTTAAGTGGGTGCTGATAATTGGGAGTAGCCTGTGAGATATTCTTCCACAGTTCAATTCACTTGGTAAAGACATTGGAAAGATTATGCACAAAAATTGAGCTACAAGCCACAAGACCTGTCCATTGTTATGAACTTCTTAATTGCGCATCACGGATGTCTCTCTCTTTGGCTTCTTCCGCCCGCTGCGCTCTCCTTTGCTAAATCGTTCTATCAGTAATAACAACATCAAACTTTTATCAACGAACCTGAATTTGTTTAGCGGTGAGGTCTTTAGTGCCACGGAACACGTAACATTTGGAGACTCCCTCGCAACCCAGTTCGTGGACTTGAACCATTCTACCGAATGTGATGAGGCCGATCAAGGCATTAGGGGGCAGCAGACTCAGGGACATTTGCAGAGATTCTTTCAGTGCTTGAAGGTCATCTTCTTCCATGCAGGTATCCAAAACAATGAGATAAATAAGAGGCATCGGTGGGGCTCGCTGCAAAAAAAAAAAAAAAAAATATATAGACTTATCCCAAAAAATTGATCAGACTTTAGCCTGACTTCTAGAAAAACTATGAACGTTTACGGCAAAGTTAGTGATCACACAATGAGCTGCCTAGTCCATGCTGGCTGGCATGCTGCATACAAATATATTAGGAAAGTATGTCTTACAGGGAGGTCACCATTATCACATGGATCTAACTTCTAGAGTAATCTCACTCTTACTCCAGTCTTAGATTGGGAGATTCGAATCTGGGTAAATGAGTAATTATGTAAACACTACCCAAAGCAAAGATGTCCTCCAATCAATTGTCATATTGTCTACATTCCTGTACAATAAAAGATATTACTGTATGCAATGTAATTTGCAACATTACAATGTTTAACAGACAGTGCCTTCTTCGATCCAAACCTACGACAAAAGACGGGTATTTAAACTCCGGAGAAATGTGATTTCCCTGAAATGGCGGGATAGATTATCATCTTGATCTAGGAATATTTCACTAACCGTAAGAGTATACTCAATCGTTGAGAACTGTGGTATAAGTTCAGCTGGCTGATGTTGTTCGGATATGCCTCGATATTGCGGGGGAAACTGAATAAAAAAAGAAAAAGAAACAAAACAAAATTAAACAAAAAAAGTTATTTTAATCTTGAATGTAATGTTACATAATGGGATTCCATACAGAATGAAAGACTTTTGGTCATGGAAACTTAAATCACTGTTACTTCAAGCAGGGCTAGATTTCTATGTGCACTTGTTAAATACAAGTAAAAGAATTTTAGTATTTTTTGGGGGATAAGAATCTGGAAGGATTAATAAAGGGTTTGGTGAAGTATTTCCCATTCTGAAGTTCTAAAAAAGTAAATCCCAGAGTCCTTGCAAGAATAAAAAACAGGGAAATCATGGTAAGGAAAGTTTAGGGAACATGGTAAAGTTGTTAACTACTGTACCTGATTTCTCTGGAAACAAAAGTTGCAGGTCCATAACTTTGCTCTGTAATCAACTTGACTGTGAAATGAAAAACAAGATAATCAATTACAAAGCAAGAATTAATCATTCATGTTTATTGACACTCCAAAACACTTCCATGACACAGGGAGGGAGAAAGAATGATAACTAGAGTTTTTAAATCTAGAGAGATGCATGAGAAGGTGCTTAAACACGTGATAAGATGGGGTCATGTTCCAAAGGCATTTTGTATGTCATTATTGAGATTTGGTTGTGCATCTCATTACTTTTACATAACTTACCTCTGTCTAGTTTATTAATTCATGAATATATTACCGTGAGAATAATCTTCTGTGACAGATAGCCTAACTGTTAAATAGGTCCCTGGACATGACACAAAAATATGCTACATGAAAGTAATGCGATCAAATCTCAAAAGTGACATAAAATGAGCCACATTGAATTTGTTTTTTTCCAATTCCCACGCGGCAACGAGCCCTGACAAAACCTGACATACAATATCACATAATATGTGAACTAAATGTTCAGAAAATGTCTACATGTGCATTGTCCATCTGTTATGTTGGAATATCCTATCAAAAGTGAACCTAGGCTCTAAGTCTATATACAAACACCCCAAATTTTCTTGTTTTTCTCTTAGGTCATGCAGTGAATTCATTGTTTCAGTTGATCTATAGTTGGGTATAAAGAAATTGCTCCGATTTTATGGGCTTCTGAGGTCGGCATCAACAGGATTTTGAAGACAATCCGCTGGTTGCACAACATTTGGGTATGGGCGGCGTGTGGCTCATAGGCCGTACTTTGCCCACCTAATAGGAGCTCTACAGCAGGGGATGATTTAGTGTTCACATTTCATGCAGCAATTGCAATACTCTTTTCATTTCTCATGAAATACTGATATATGATTGTTCTTCAAGACCTGTTATCCGTCTTTAGAATTGTGTACCATTTATTGCTACATACCACTTACATAAACTCCCATCGAGTGCTGTTTAATCCCGAAAAAAATCCTATTCACATATTCATTTATTAACCACTTTTGAGCGATGCCACATCTGGAAATCACTTCTTTCAAATTTCATGCCTTTCTTTACGACAGATATCCATAAATCCTGGAAACATTTACAATAGCTGATTACTTTTAGAGATATTTAACTGAGTTCTTGTTCTATAGCATACAAAAATACTCACCAAAATGGATTTAGAATAGCCCTGCACGTTGAGCGAGCACATAGCACTGGATCGTACTGAATGGGAGGGAGGTCCGGTCGTTCTTTCAGTGGAGTGTACAAGCCGGTCAAAGGGACCACCATTCGCGTTGCCTCAAGACGACTGGAGGGCCAGACGTTCCAGGTAAAACGAATTCCGTCCCTATCTTCATTTTGTTGGATGAACTCCTGATAGGTGGCCATCATTACCAATGGCTGATGCTATTTAAACTGCAATTTATGGGCTGCCAAATGACAAATATGAAAGATGCAATAAAGTGTTCACGATAGTGTTCTAAATTCTTTCTTTCATGATTCTCTTTACATTTTGATAGTGCTCATTGCCGTATGGAGTTTTCAAAAATAAGTTAAGAAACGTTTATCCTAACAGTTGAAGCAAACTCAACCATAATCACCTTCTGCAATAGAGACCAATGGGTTACCATAAATACCTTAACAGACAATTTTCTACTCCATTTGGGTGATACGAGAGGGTTGACGTTCCTTCATTAACAAGAATTAAAAAACAGTAATAGTAACATCAATGAGTAACAAACATGTGCTTATACACTTTATTTACTTTATATAATTGAAATTGTTTATGTTGCTTGATACGGATGGGTAACATTGCAAACAAGAGTCTGTACTTGCTAATTGGCATTGCTGGCATTGTTTTGTGAAACGGTAGCTTTAAATTAACATTGAAAAGAAGAACACTTGAAAGAAAAGATAAAAGATAAGATGCCACCTGACATGATAATTAATTGTACACATTTGGAATATTTGTGGAAGTCTTGATGGTTTCATAATGAAGTACAAATTGCACATTCCATTCTGATACATCAGTGGTTGGTTAGTGTGTTGCAACGATGATATGGAACAATATTTGCAAGTGTGTTGTGTTCATGGTGGTCGATACAATGTCTACATTAGATATCAGTGCAGCAACATTCAAATTAAACACTGAACAAGGTAGCCTAGGCCTATATGAATTTAGGAAACACATAAATAGGTATCCTGTTATTCAAATGAACTAAGTTATGTCTTAGAATGCCTAAGATAGACTACTAAGAATCACTAAACCATGTGGAATAATGACTGAGTTAAGCCTTATTTTGTTACACTACTTGGTACTAGTACTAGGCATATATATCCTAATGCAAACCTACCATTACCAACGTACTGTACTTTAAAAGTAGACTGAGGCCTACACCGATAACAAATGTATTACAGAAAACAGCTTGTTTAGTCCAGGATTCATGTGATGATATGTGACTATCACCGTTTGCTGGTCCTGTTGGTAAGTAACTTTAACTGTAACTGTGTTAGTGTTACTGTTAGGCAAGCCTAACAATAACATTAAGCCTAACTTAGCGGGTGCCTAAGTTAACGTAACATAGACACATTCCAAGATTGAAAAGCCGTATTTCTTCCTCGATTGATTGAACTTAGATTAAAAATATGTACGTATCTTTAAGACAATATGCCATATAAGATTAATACTTACAGTACAATAAATATGTACTTCTGTGTTTTAGACTAGTAAGTAAGCCTGTGTGCAAACGTACACGTCTCATAAACGTAGGCCAGGTAGTTAGACACTGGTACTGTAGTCAGCATTACTAGTGTTCTGTTAGATAGGGCATTCGTTAGCCTAAGCTCTCTGGAACGCAAAACTGGATAGCAGTAGAAAACACTCGATAAAGCCCACACTTAACGTTAGGTATGCATGGTGATGCAACCATTGTACGTGGCGTGAAATGAATACAATTATGTGACCATTTTACGAACTTCAAATATTCTAGAATGATTTCCTCAGTATTCGTTTGCGGTTGGAAGGCACATGGATGGGTACATGGATGGGTAAAACATGGAATACAGAAAAAGGTGAAAGAGAATGGATGAAGCATAAGCATGAAGGGAACAATTTTTCTTCACTACTTTAAGCCAAGACAAGGAGACGGTGGTGGCGTTTTCTTTGCATACCTCTATTTATAGTGACTTGGCAGTGACAGATTGCAGTATCGTGATTTTAAAGAGTGTCCCGGGGTCTGGGAAACCGACTCCTATATGGGGAAGGGGGATGATCCCTCCTCACAAATAATCTAGATGTCAAATGGTGCACCCTGAGGCATATTTAGACTACAAAGTAATCTATATACGCAAGGTTGTGTTAACTACTTTTGATGTTTGTGTGAGCTTGAAGCAGGGGGGGGGGGGGGGT
>JAIPMN010009669.1:0-18195 GCA_020650975.1 Apostichopus californicus
ATACTATACAATGTAGTATATACAATATATATACTATACAATGTAGTACATATATTAAATACAATATATATACTATACAAGGTAGAATATATATTAAATACAAGATAATATATATACTATACAATGTAGTATATATATTAAATACAAGATAATATACATACTATACAAAGTAGTATATATATATTAAATACATAATTTATAAGGCAGTATATATTAAATACAAGATAATATATAAAATATACACCAGGGCTGATATTTCACGGTCGTCCGAACATCCGAATCGACTAAAATTTCTTTCGAACAACCAAAATCGAAATTGAGGTTGTCCGACGGTCGACTAAATTATTTGTGGAAACATACCATCACATTTATTTCAACTCGACAAAATTACACAATCAAAATAAACACACCTTAAAAATCTGATAGTTCATGTTGGTATAACCCTCCATTCATGGTGTGACAATAAAAGAAATTACTAAATAATTTGCTACCTTCCTTGACAGGGCAAATTTTTCTCTCCTTTTTGCAAGTTCATGATTGTTACAAAGTTGTTATTGTTTTAAAAAAACATACCCCCTGCTACCACATAGGTAGCCAGTACATTTGATCGACATGCAACTGAACGTCCCATTGTAAATTGCATACATACAATGCATAGGGCCATAAGTTAGGCCTAGCCAACATGGCCTACTTAAAATAGATGAAAATATATGTATCATACGTAACAATATCGGGAGATATGGTTACAATAAATACAAGAAAGTTACCGATCTCACTATGTTAAAATCATTTGAAACGAACCATGAACAGCCAGCTAGCTTTATTTTGAACTACATTCTAAAGGCAAAGTAACTCGGTTTTTAGATGTATGGAAGTGCACAACGGAAGAACGTCGCGGCCTATTATACTATATACTGCATGCATGATATACACATACGGCGTACGTGTATATCATGCATTTCTACAGGATTTAACCCGTTTGCAAGAAATGAATAAATAAAAGTTTTGTTTGTACCTACTGTATACAGTGTTACTTACAAGTCTGACTTATGACAAACACTATACTTTTCATTACCTAGTGTATACACGAGTAGAATTCCTAATGTAATGAACAGCTGGAAGCTTGAACCCAAGAAACCACGGTTATCAGGACTCGCCATTTCTGCGATGTAGATCTGGAGATTGAGAAATAAGAAGAAGCACTGTATTCACTGGGTAGGATAATGTACAGTAAATAATGTATGTATTCACTGGGTAGGATAATATACAGTAATAATGTATGTATTCACTGGGTAGGATAATGTACAGTAAATAATGTATGTATTCACTGAGTAGGATAATGTACAGTAAATAATGTTATGTATTCACTGGGTAGGATAATGTACAGTAAATAATGTATGTATTCACTGGGTAGGATAATGTACAGTAATAATGTATGTATTCACTGGGTAGGATAATGTACAGTAATAATGTATGTATTCACTGAGTAGGATAATGTACAGTAATAATGTATGTATTCACTGAGTAGGATAATATACAGTAATAATGTATGTATTCACTGGGTAGGATAATGTACAGTAATAATGTATGTATTCACTGAGTAGGATAATATACAGTAATAATGTATGTATTCACTGAGTAGGATAATGTACAGTAATAATGTATGTATTCACTGAGTAGGATAATGTACAGTAAATAATGTATGTATTCACTGGGTAGGATAATGTACAGTAATAATGTATGTATTCACTGGGTAGGATAATGTACAGTAAATAATGTATGTATTCACTGGGTAGGATAATGTACAGTAAATAATGTATGTATTCACTGGGTAGGATAATGTACAGTAATAATGTATGTATTCACTGGGTAGGATCATGTACAGTAAATAATGTATGTATTCACTGGGTAGGATAATGTACAGTAAATAATGTATGTATTCACTGGGTAGGATAATGTACAGTAAATAATGTATGTATTCACTGGGTAGGATAATGTACAGTAATAATGTATGTATTCACTGGGTAGGATCATGTACAGTAAATAATGTATGTATTCACTGGGTAGGATAATGTACAGTAATAAAGTATGTATTCACTGGGTAGGATAATGCAAATAATGTAAGATAATCTAACTTATTTGGCTTGTGTAAATAACACTTCATGACAATGTATGGTTAGGCTTTCTCATCATACAAGTATACTTACTGTAAGTATAATTTTAAATGACAGTACTTGTATACTAACTAGCTTCAGTCAAAATTGATCCGATTATTGAACAATCATAGCCTGGCTACAAGTATTGTAAGACTAACCTGGTTTGGATAATTTACAAACACAAACTGACCTGTCTCCCCACAACAATTGCACTCTCAATATACCATGAATAGCACTGAATAGCATCTGGTAACCTTTTAGCACTGCCCTCTACCGGTGACTGGCCCATTCCAGTCTACTACTCACGTCATGAAACCCATATGAAAAACAGGTGTGAAACAGTCCAAGAAGATATCAGAAGGTGGAAAATATTAATAACAGAAAACGATGTCATTCCTGAGCTAGTGACACTTTGGATGGTAGAATGAGAAGGAGGGCAGTAGACCGGAATGGGCTGGTCACCAGTAAATCAAAAGATTTCTAGCTGAAAATGTATTTTCACAGATGAAAGCATGTTACCTCTGTCAGTTAATAAAGGATGATACAATTGATTCTTTGCATGTTAATATTTAACTGAAATGACACACACCCATTACAAGTTTATTACTGTCACCTCACAGTGCTTACAGCACTTACTGTAGCTAATTAAAAGGACATATCCAGGTAATCCTTAATATATATCCGGGTGAAATTTCATTTTTGACTGATGAAAGAGAAAGATTTTCTGATATGTTCAACTTGCATTGGAGAGTACAGTACCATCCCCTCTTTGGATGGGGAGAGGGGTTACTTTTATTTTCAAATTCACTACAGAAAAACTTTGAAAAATGAATTTTGTAGAAGGCATTACCAACCCACATTGCCTAAAACTGCATATATGCGATTTTGTGATGGACTCACAATTAAATACACAGTATGCATTTTATCTTATTTGATCTGATCTCTAGATCTTCAATTTCGTCTAGCTGGTTGGATTCCGGCATACATACAATTGAAAGTACCTGTACATCTTGTATGCTTCATGCTCCAATGAAACTCACTGGTACAGTAGCGCCTGGTTTAGCATGAACCTAATCCAAACAGATTTTTACAGTGCTATGCAAAGGAGGCCTTGGCTTACAGTTGTATCTGGGACAATACTGTCACCCATCAAATTTGCTAGAAATTATCAAACTTACAACAAATATTTCTGGTGCCACCCCAAATATATTTTTCATCATTTATATAATTATTTTTATCTCTTTGGATTACAGAACTTACTGGACAAGCCAATGATGTCATTCCAGTAGCAAATCCTGTCAGGACTCTACCGAGATAGAGACCCCAAACATAAGGCACGCTGGCAATCAATGCCCAGCCAACAGCAAACGGCACTGCACAGGCCATCAGGGTCGCTTTACGGCCGATACTTCCGATCAGAAACCCAGCAGCTGGACCTCCAAATATGGCACCTACGTTGAGAAGTGACTGAAATAATAAAAATGTCAGCCAAATGTGTTGAACATGATAGGACAAGTTTTGATCTGTAGCCCTAACACTGTTGACAACCACCACAGACTTTGACTAACACTGCAGCTCAGAGCTGGTTCTCTAACCTACACATCTCCCAGGCTATAGTGTACATATATTGGTTTTCTATTCAACAAACCTACACATCTCCCAGGCTATAGTGTACATATTGGTGTTTTATTCAACAAACGTACACATCTCCCCTATAGTGTACATTGGTGTTCTATTCAACAAACCTACTGTACACATCTTGTCATATAACAAATAATATTTGCAATGCTATAGTCTGCTTCTGGTTTTACTTCACTTAATTAAAAGACATTTAATACTATAAAATGAATGTTGACCAGTACTTACATGTACAGTGTGTATATAGTGCTTGGTGTAAAATAACACTGTACATGTACACATGTACAGTACACACTGTACATGTGTGAACTGGTTGACATTCATTTTCTATTCTGATATTGGGTTGAGTAGAGGATTTGGTAGGGGGGGGGGGTGGGGTACATGCTTACAGACAATTTGAAGCACAAGATTACCATACCAAATAATTCAGTGTACCTTGAATGCATGTGTTATGCAGTCTCTTTGCAGTAAGTCAGTCACATGCATACTGTATGTATATACTTGTCTTAATATTCAGGCTTACCAGCTACAGTGCTGTACACTATTTCAGTATTGAATATATATATTTTTTGTTCAATTTTCCAATTTTCCAAATTTCAATCTTTTCGAAAAATTAGAAAATATTCTTTCCCTCTTTTTGTTGTTTCAATCTTGGGATACTCACCCCGAACCAAGAGGCAGAATTATCATCTAAGATGGTGTCATTTTTCAATTGTGGTATAGCCGGTGAGGAGTAGCCAATTGTGTAGCCAGCACTGATGGGTGCAAGTAAGCTAACTGCTACCACAATGTACAAGAATGGGTCACTGGACGGTCTTCTGTAAAAACAAAACATATCTTAAGAAATTAGTACTGTCTGTGAGTAGAACTTTCTTAATCTTTCCAGCGATTGAAAACTTGCATAAGGTTAACATAAAATAACACATTTACAAAACCCCAAAGGTTGACACACAATTTACAGTATGTCAAAACTTGTTCATTATAAATACTGTAAAATTAGGTGTTTAAGCCTCAGTTTCCATGCAATCTTGACAGCCAAATCAATCTTTTTTTGATAAGTACTATTGTGAAGTAAATAGTCACATGCTATGATTAGGACCATGTACTGTATACTGTACATGTTTTTCCAGTTTGAGGAAATGAAAATTCAAACAGCAACATTGCCTTTGTTTAAACCCAAAACACTAATCGGCTGGGTAGATGGGCAGGTGTATTGACCTTTCTGCATATGCAAATTGATATAGTGGAATTTACTGTAGATTATAGTCTTTGCTCAGGTACAGTACAGTACTAGTCATCATACTGTAATAATTAGTATAGTATTTAAGACAGAGCCTTTCAACACTGAATTAATCCCTATTAATTAGTTTCAAATCGGAAAATCAAAGTAATAAACTTACATCACAGGGTAGGAGTTTCTTTGTAATTATAGTTTTTGTATATTGCAAGCTTGTTAGCTTACAGTATAACTAGTTATCTGTTAAAGTTGACCAGCTCCTTTTGATGATTTCATACTGTACCAGCATAAATACAGATCGTACCATTGATTTATGGTTTGGGTGGAAATAACACTTGAAAAGCTCAACAGATCTCTCAGCTTGATCAGCATGGTGGTTTTAAGATCATATCAATGTCCAAAAACAATTTATTAAGTGTTACACAAATGACATCAAGGCAACCAATTGAGGGATTTAAGTATGGGATGATTGTCATGATTTATTCATGATACAGACAGACAAGAATCAGGATATAAAACACAATGTCTAACATAAAGTATGTTTCCTGCATGTAACTTTGAATAATTGGAAGAAAGTGAAGTCTTACTGCTCATTTCAAGCAAGGAAAACACCTACTGTACAAGCGGATGAATATATCACACTTAAAGGAGACACAACATAAGTGTTTACACGTTTCCAAAAGGTGGGAACCGGGTACCCGAGAGCCGTTACCTGTCAGGTATTGTTTACCCTCGTGTATCAGGATTTTCAAGAAGTTACATATTGGATGCTATAATTAATGAATTATATTCTCCACTGACAATGTTTCATGTTCAAATACGTAGGTGTAAGATAAGGTATAATACCTTCCTTGATAATTTCTATTTGCTTTTATTTCTTTTCTTAACTTGTTAATAACTTCATATAATTAACATCACTTCTAACATCGCACTGCCGCCGCTGCTCATGTTTGCTCTCCACCTCTATTGTATTAGACCATATAAATATCCAATTTAGCTCTTAAATAGTTTTCACTACTACTATCGATGATGCAGGCCCAGGGTTCGTATTAGCCGCGAGATTGCGCGATTCGCGCAATTTGATCGCATTTGGAATTTAACGTTTAGTTAAAACCCTCTTGCGATTATTATTTTTTAGTTATCCCGTCTATAATCCATTAGAAACATCTCGTAAAATTCCTTGTCAGTCTTTCCTTCTATGAAATAAACGAATGAATAACTAATAATTGTGAGAATTCTTTCAATTTCTTCCACATGGTAGCCTACAGTAACACCACACTATGTCAATGGGGAAATCTAGCCTAACCATCTGTTTAATCGCTTAAAATTGTGACGCAGTTAAGATATCCATGAAATACTTTCATATTGCTGTTATCTTCGACCACATGGTTGCTCAACACCACACAAAGTCAATGGGGTAATCTAGCCTAACCATATGTTTAGCTGAAATTGTGACGCAGTTATAAGATATCCATGGAATACCTTCGTTATTGCTGTTATCTTCGACCACATGGTAGCCTAACACCACACTTAGTCAATGGGAAAATCTTGCCTAACCATCGGTTTGCAAAAAAAAAAAAATTCACTCTGCGAAGGATTCGGGTAATAAGTTAGGAATCAGGTAGTATCGCGTCGGGGGGGGGGTACCCGGATACTGGGATACCCCGTGCAAACACTACACAACATATGCCTCATTTTTGAAACGTGACTGTACCTTTGGAATGATTGCTAAGCAAAATGAATGCTTTTCTTAGAAATATTTTATTCAGAGCTGTGAATAAGTGAGTTAAATATTATTTCAAGTAAAAACAACGTTTTTGCTGAATTACTGTGATGACATCATTCACCCTTCACAAAATAGCACTAAATTGAAATAGTTCTGTTCATATCTTTGTAATACAGAATGCTATGAGGATATGGTTTGACCTGAAGATGCAGATCTGTTATAAAAGAAACAAACTTGTTCAGCTACCGGAACAAGATCGCAACCACATCCTCTCAACATTCCTGTAAATATTCAACCATGACCTCTCAACATGCCAAGCCTAATTCATCACTAATCAATACAGAACTGTTTCTGGGTATATTAGGATCAATAGAATGCAAGTTAATGAACTCATAAATTTACTGTGGCAATAGTAATGTCAAACACTGTGGTGTACCCACTTCCTTTCTACACAGGTCTCTCAGATTTTAATACAGCACACTGTACTACATTAATAGCACTGAAGATCTCTACAAGAATTTGCAACCAATATCCAAGGTTGTTGATACTGCTGGTGAAAGTGTCATTATTTAGCCTAACCACACTGTCACTGATCACTACTTTACCTAAATGCAATGCATATCACCCCTCACCATATCTCCCCCTCCCTCCCTTCCTCCCTTTCTCCTCCTACCTCCCTCCTCCTACCTCCTCCTCCCTGAGTCAGCATTGAATAGATGTTGAAATTGTAAAATGTACCACAGTAGGCTAGATGTATTTTAGTTGAATGCCAGTGTACTGCTACTCAACATTATTTTATTTTTAACAGCCCTGTTCAGTAAAGTGCCTACTATACATGCTATAGTTTGTTTCTGTATGTACCAATATGACTCTATTGTCTGCCAAAGAAATTATTTATCATCAAAATAAAAAAATTAAAAAAATTAAACTTAGTTTTTCACATCATAGCTTTCATGAAAGTCACAAACAGACAGTAAAAAGATGTGTCCTTCTTTGCTGTTAATGCCACAGTTTAGTATTTTTGCTTTCCTAATATTACTGTACATATAGACTAGATGACTAAACATTGAAACAGAATTTGACACATACAATGATTTGATAGCAAACAATCACGATATTCACACCAGTGAAGACTAACAGTACACTGTATGTGCGTGACTGTAATATTTATAGTTTTCCTAACCACCATGAGATTCTTTGAAGTACTGTACATATAGGTGTATTGTACTGTAATAAAGCCCATTTATGACTAGTACTTAAAATGTCATCTAAGTACAGTGTGATAGTACTGTGTAGGAATGATTGTGTCAAGTACAGTGTGGTACTGTAGTGCAGGAAATTATTAGTTCACTTTATCCAATATCACAAAATGCTATACAATTGACAATATGTATAGTACAAGCTTATTTATATATAAACCATGATGTTCTAAAGGGTCACATTCATAGACTAAAGAGCCCAATTTGATTTGGGGGGGGGGGGGGATGCTGTAACGATTTGCCCGACTTGACCCAATAAGGGACGTTAAATATGTGAAAAAAAGGGAAGAAAAGTCAGCCTTTAGGAAAACTATTTCAGTCATTCCTGAAACATTCCTTAGACATCAGGTGACCATGTGACGTCATTGTTGGTATATACCACAATCACAACAATGCTTTGTCCATCAGTTAGTGTGTAAAGTTGTATCTAGTCAAACATGAAGGAGCTAGAAAAAATATCAACAATATTACTCCTCTTTCCCCAGAAATACCACAACTCTGTGTAGTTGGAGGTTGTAGTAATACCTCAGCCAACAAAAGCATCAGATATGTTAGCTTTCCGAGTGGAAGAACCGACTTAAAATGTTGTAGACTATAGATAAAGTTTGTGAGATGCACACGGAAAGATTTTACAGCACCTGGAGTGTCTAATGCAGAATATTTTCAAGTATGCTCAGGCATTTCAACGAGAGCGATTGGGACCCTGAATTTTTGCTACACACTTCTTAGTGGCCCTGGGCGTCCTTACATGTAACATTATATCAGGCAATTGACCGATGTGATTTACTATTTGAGATGACCGTATATATGTGCATACACTGTGCCTAGAGGGTAGCACTGTTAGTACAATGAGTTACAACTCCTGCCCTTGTTGGCTCACATCAAGGGGAAGAAGTCATGTTAGGATTTCATTGCATTTATCTATTTGTTGTATTCCAGTATTGTGAGTTTGTGAAACATATTTTATATTGTCCATTGTGTTTGTTCCAGCATCTGCAAGGTCCATGGAGTAGAATACAACGGTACTATAGCATTCGGACGATTTGATTATTTTGTTAGTGATGACTGTCTTTAGTGAATGTGTATGTAGTGGAACATTACTGGTCAAGACATGTTTCAACTTGGCCTAACTCTATGGAATAACACAGAGTCACAGTAGTTATTTGCCCAGGATTGAACGAGAAATGTGGATTCGCAGTTTACTGCCAGGATACTTTTACTGTATTTGTACTCTGGATATTTAATTGAGTGAGTACTCTGTTCAGCTGAAGCTTAGTCACATATCGTACCCTGGTCGATTCTGGCCCGCATCTCCATGTAGTTGTTCATTTATGTTTATTTTGTTTTAATTCGTTGATAGTAACATAAACCATTTTCCTGTGACATATCACGCACAAGGCATCTTTTAGGTCTATTTTTCTGTTCATTTTTCAGTATCTTGCAATCAAGTTGTATCAAGGAATTCAGCAAGCTGCTTGCCTGGTTTACAGTATACATATTGTACTGTACATACCTATTGATGCTCTGCTATAAAAACGATGCCTCCATTTTAGTGGCAAGTTTGCAAAGAAAATACCCAACCTACTTATTTGTCTTCATGTGTTCTCTTTTTAAGTTAATAGCTTTTCAAATGTTCAAAATTGGAAGTCAAATACAGTTCAATTGTTCGCTATCTGTGTATAAAAAATACCTAGGTCAGCGTTTGATTTTCGTGGTACACCAATAATGACATCACATGGTGACTAGAGGCTCCTTCAGGTCAATCTCTGTTTTCAGACATTCCAACAGTACATATCACGTGACTACCCAAAATGTCAATTTGTGGGGTCGTTTTATTGGGTTATAGTAGGTTTTCGAAGAATTTCTTTACACTTGTTGAATGTGGGTATGTAAACTCCCAAATTAATGAAAAATTACAAACATAAAAAGTTGGTCTCCATAGTTGATGTTTATAAAGATTCCTTTAAAAGGGTGGGAAGATTCGCCCACAAAGAAACATCTCATGCAGGTAATCTGACCTAGTTTCGAATGAGGTTAACAGAAGTGTTAGGCACCACCATCGATCCCAGAAAATACACACAGCTTGCTACCATCAGTAATTAGACACTACAGTCAATACATACAGCTATGGTCAATACCCACAGCAGAGTGTACATAGCAGGGAAGGACATCTCAGGTCTAGATAAAAGATAACAAGGTATCACTTTTCATTACTGACTGAATTTTGTAGCGACAAGAACAAAACTTCACTTGCAAGCAACAGAAAGTTAACTTTTTCAGTGTGCAGCACGCGGTTTGGGGCGAGTCTTCAATGCCTTTAATGTACTTGGTAGTAGTCAGTATTGCTAATTTCGGAACACTGCCAATTTCGGACACCCCTAAGAAATGCACGATTTCACCATGACAACCTACAGGAAGAGCCAAATTTCACCAAAAAGTACGAAATGACCCGTGTGCAAGTAAATACTTACATATTTGTCAATAAAATGACGGAGATCTATGATGTCTGTTATAATTACTGAAGAGCAACTGCGCCACCAATTTTATCACCAGCGCCACACTGTGGGACTGTGTGTCCGAAAATTAGCAATACTCTAGCAAAGAAATACCAGTTCCACAATCACGAAGAATCTTCTTTTTTACAACGTGAAAACAGTTTGCAGGAAAGAAAGTTTGGCCGTGTTTCTTAATATAACACACTTCTCCCACCATATCAAGTATAATTTCAGGTGATTTATACCAGAAGATATAGTTTTGGGGTGTTTTAAGGCTTAGGTGTCCGAAATTGTCAGTGTCCATGCTACTGTGATAGTCTGTACAATGAAACCTTTCAATTCACTATCTTAGGGTCTACAACTTAGACTGACACTAGTATTAGCAAAATGGAAGTGAGGTTATAGGCCTCCATTGCTGATTGTGAAAATTTGTCTACTTTGTTACGTCTAACTATAGGCTAGTTCTAGGCCTATAACATTGTTTAATCATCCACGTTACCTGGGCCTAGATCGAACTTAGCATAAGTTTACTGTTGTTACTAGTGTTAGTGTTACTGTTAGGCTATAACTTGAGTGTACCCACCGATGATGCTCGTTCCTCTGTAGCAGGGGCACCGTGTCATTATTTGCCATAACATTGTCACCCATGTCGCTCTGTATAACACCGTCTTTATTTGCAGACATGATTTTAACAAGAACCGAAGTAGTAATGATCGGTACTCTACACCAAAGCAATATTGTTCCGATTGAAAAGCAATGCCCGTCAACACCTAGGCGAGTAATCTCCTTCCGCAGTCGGCTGGTAGACCTTTTGCTCACGGGCCGCGTGATCGTTGTTTACAGTTTTACTTGGATTTGTCGTATGCGAAGAAATTGACCTATTCTCAATTTCTTTGGTCGAATGTCAGCGGCACGCGAATTTTTTCTCGTGGTACTGCGAGGGGAAACATGAATTATTCATGACTTACAGAAGTATAACAGCCAATCCTCACGTGACAGTATTTCTCACGAGAACCGTTTTGTACACAGTTTAAAGGGTGTGAAGACAAAAGAAACGTGTCATGCCGGTAATCTGATCTAGTTTCGAATGAGACACTAGTGTACAGTCAGTACATACAGCTGCAGTCAATACCCACAGCACAATGTACAAACAATACAGCGATGGACATCTCAGGTTTTGCTAAAGATAAAACGGTATCACGTTTCATTACTGTCTGCATTTTGTAGCGACACGAACAAAACGTCACTTGCAAGCAACAGAAAGTTAACTTTTTCAGATGGCTGCACACGGTTTGGGGCGAGTCTTCAATGCCTTTAATATATCGTGGTGAATATGATATACATATAAAGTGCAGAACTATGTAAATGCTTTCTTGCGTCACACTTTGGGCATAATTATATTTGCTGGTAGTTTCAGTGTACTGTTGACCCTTTTACCATTGATGGTATTATTACCCTGATTATTACCCTTATTCGTATTGCTGACTGCACGTAAATGCTACCAGGACTTTTGCACCGTATCCTAGGCAACAGTAGAACAGTAGTGTGAAAGGATGACGGATTATTTTGTGTGTATAATAACATGTAAAAAATAACATGTACTATACTAACATGTAAATGTAAAACCTAATCCACAAAAGTTATAACTACAGGAATATCACATATATTTTTGACCACGGTTTATGTTTAAGTCCCAATATACCTCTTTACTGATGAATTTCGGAAAACAAACTTCCAAAGTAGATTTGATGTTTCGTATTCTAAATGCACTCTGACCAGGTGGATTGAATGGAGAAAAGCTGTCGCAATCGAAAGAAAGAAATTTATTTTCTGTTGCTCTTATAGCGCGAACGATTTACCGTCAAAACACTGCGGACCGCCTATGTCAGAATGTCATTACACAAATGTTAACGAAATAGTCTACACATGCGGCCCGAGGCAAGATTTTAACGCATTCCTATATACGTATCCTCCACCTTTTACATTTCCATGGAGGAAACATCTAAAAACACTGACCTGTTTATTCATTGCAATGGAATAAGATTGACACAATTTCGCAAGCTACAGGTACATCGTTTAGACGGAGAGAAAGATACTATTCAAGAGAAGGTACCTAAGACAGGCTAGCCACGAAAGTGAAAGTAGGCCTAACTGTTGTACACATAACAGAGAGATTTGACTGGCGCATGATTTGTTGGGTGGGGCTTGCAAGTTTTGATTGAAGTTTGTAGAACGGACTCGTTTAAAAATCTGGCGAATTCTATTTAGCTCGGCTTTTTTAACGACAGATAACTCAATAAAAATAATGAATATTGATATGACACTTGTATAGAATGATGTCACTTTCACTCAGCTTTTAGTGCAGTAAGCTGGAAAGGTCAAAGTTTAAATTTTGCAAATAAGTACTGAGACTTTAAGTTTAAACAAGCAATGTTACAAAATTAGCATTCTCTGTGTATAGGGAAATTTACCATACCTATACACCTGTTTGGCTTCTTTTTCGATTTTTTTCAGATCTTATGGAGGCCTGAAGGCCTATTCTTGAGGATTTGGAGATTGTATTATACCTGTGATGAGATATAGACAACGATGAAGTTAGCAAACAATCTGGACAAGTCTGAGGTGTCTGAGGTGAGGTTAGGAGGTGACAACCAACATTTTGAAGCCCTTGAAATCATTGATGCAACTGATATACACTACTTTAGTTTATTACACCATTTATAACTACTACTAAATCAGACATAAAATGTTCTTTTAACTTCATATAAGATACAAAGTATCCAGCACCCATGGGTAACATAACAAAATATCAGAATAAAAACATTTCATAGTTCCTTGCTGCTGCTCATTGATTTGATTAACAGGGAACAATTCAAGTATGTTATGATGAAGCAGTCACTTAAGTTATTTGTAAAACCTGTTGTTACCAAATTAATGCTAGCCACGACTAATTATAAATATGCATAAACCATTTGAAGCACACATCAAAAACCATAAGACTATGCCCAAAATTTTATACAAACAATCAGTTACTGCTATAAATGCTCCACAATACTTCGCTAGTATAAATACATGACAGACGAGAAAGCACTATTAATAAGAGAATGCAATATTAATTAGAGAGTGCACTATTAATAAGGGAATACACTATTAATTAGATAATGCACTATAAATTAGAGAATGCACTATTAATTAGAGAATGCACCATTAATAAGAGAGTGCACTATTAATTAGACAATGCACTATTAATAAGAGAATGCAATAATAATTAGAGAGTGCACTATTATTAAGGGAATACACTATTAATTAGAGAGTGCACTGTTAATTAGAGAACGCACTATTAATTAGAGAATGCACTATTAATTACAGAATGCACTATTAATTAGAGAGTGTACTGTTAATTAGATAATGCACTATTAATTAGAGAAATGCACTGTTTATAAGAGAATGCACTTTTAATTAGATAATGCACTGTTAATTAGATAATACACTGTTAATTAGAGAATTCACTGTTAATTAGATAATGCACTGTTAATTAGATAATACACTGTCAATTAGAGAATGCACTATTAACTAGAGCATCGAGCAGTCTCCTTCAACTTCTGGATTTATTTTTACCTTCAATGGCAGCTTTTAGTCCAGCTTTTAGTCCATTCAAAAAAATGTCATGCAAGAAATAAATTTAACATACACAATAGTTTTATATTAAGTTTTCCAACCAAGAAAATGTAACAAGCACTACTATGTATTGCTTTTATATACTTACTACTTACTATAATTGTAAACAACTTCTGGGGTTAAGGACATATTCAGTAAGAAATATAGAACTCCCATAGATACCACAATATTATTCACTCAGCTAGTTGCAATTATCATAGCACCTTGCTCGTAAAAATACCTTGACTTTCCTTGTTCAACATGATAATTTTATTTATTTCTCCATGACCTTCTAGCATTTGCTGTCAATGTATCATAAAGTCAAATTTACTTTAAAATACAACTTTTTTTTGTTGAGAATATTACCTTATTCTCCATATGATCTGTAAATACAAAGGAAACCGAGTCGCAGCTGTTTGAGATCGCTTGTGAAGGTAATCTCACTGATTTACGATAAGGTTGACAGTTATTTCTCAAGCTTCTTAAAAAGCCATATTATTATTAAAAAATATTAGATCACAACCATTATGGCAATTTCACTTAGTGATGAACTTACAGGAGTTGGTTACAAACATGCAAATTTCAGCCCCCCCTAGGATATATTGTAACTGAAGAACCCCCATCACTTAAAGAACAATACCAATAGCTTTAGTTCTTGAAACTATTAAATCAACACTAATCCAGTCTGCTAGTTTAAATGGGTAAATAAAACAAACTGCCATTTCAAACTGGTAGAAAGGGGAGGCCAAATGAGAAGCCAACTGCTGCTGCAGCTACCAAGCCAACCCTCTTCAGTCGTTTGACGTCCCTGCAGATTTCATTGTAGAGGTCATTCACCTCATCATAACCATCGTTAAGCTTCTGTACCGTGTCAGACACGCCTTTTACTTCTTTCACTCGACCAAAGTCATTTTGGCAGAGGTCTTCCACCAACGAACTGCAAAGGCTCTCCACTTTCCTCTTTTGGTCGGTGAGCCTTTCCAACATTTTTGTAAACAGTGGCATCTTTTGATAATAATTTCCAACCTGCTTGAGCATCCTCATGCTGAGTGTTGTGTCCCTGAATCTTGCCAGATCAATCTTCTGGACGGTGCTGAGAGTGGTCAGAAGGTGATCTATTCTGGCCCTAGCATACTCCTCGGCGGCCACTATACTGTGATGCCCGACCTTGTGAGTCGACAGTAGACACTTTGGACACACTACTGCCATGCACGTGTTGCAGAAGAAGTCACAACTATCATTTTCATGTTCGTTGCAGAGGTTTCCTGTTGCAGTAAAACTCCAGGATAGTTTGTCGTCCCCTTTCTCAGAGATGAGTGTCTTCTGAGGCTGCTTTGCCGTCTCAAGTAGATCCTTTAAGGCAAAGTTTGTCGGAAGATCTTCGATCCTGCCTGAAGGGGGACAGTGAAACTGTTTGCGACATAGAGGGCATTGCATCGGCCTTTCCCTAGACAAGTTTTTTAAACAAGGGGACAGGCATAAAGAATGTCCGCATGGAAGTATCTTGGGATTGGATAAATTCTCAAAACAGATAGAGCATGTGATTGTTTCTGATGAAATGCAAAGGTCTGTTGAATCATTTCCTTCTGCCATTTCAGAGATCTCCTCTCATCAGTCTGAAGAGAAGAAGAAGAAGAAGAAAAAATGAAGAGAAAAGAAAATATGAGACAAGAAAGCTTGAGAAAAATAACTTTTGAATGAAGAAAAATTACCATAGGAATAAAATGAACTCTGAGACATATTACCTGAGAGGCTGAGAATGTTCCATTCTTGTCACTTACCTTTCAGGATTGAACTTTTGGCTTCAGCGTTTGCTAAATAGTAGACACGATGATCTGGAACATTGATGTTAGGTTTCTGGTATTTTAATATTTTACTTGTGTACTTAACTTCTTTGTCTGTTAACTTGACCTTTCATCCTGCCATTTATATATTATTTTTTGTATGCATTCTTACATATTAATAATTTAAATGCGAGCATGCAATTGCCCTTTTGAGATATTAAGTTGAAAAACCTAGAATATTGTTCGAAAATCAAGGTTTTTCAACGATAAACCTGTATTATCGTTGTAAAACCTGGAATATCACAGATAAATTTGGATTTTCAATGGAAAATCTTGGATTATCAGCGTGAAATCTGGATATCGGGTCTAAAAACTAGGAATTTGAAGAAAAACTTGGATTATCGGAGAGAAACCTGGATATTACTCTAAGGTAGACTTCTAGAAACCAAAATGAGTGGTCTGAGAATTACATATATGAGGATGCTAACGTAAGGTTCTCCTGGGCCTACGACAAGGGTAGTTGGTAATAGTCACCTGCTTCGCAAATCTAGGTGAAATAATGACATATGCTAATACTGAATCTCCCATTTTCTATGCACATTAGTGGTGTTTCTGCAATTGTGCAGTTCTCGGACATAACAAATTTTCTAAGGTATAGTAGTAGCTTGTTATCTCGAGCTAGTAGCCTACTTTGATAATCATGTTTTATCAGTTGGTAAACCTAGATTTGCGACTCATAAACCTGGATTATCCGTCATAAAACCTTGATATTCGACCAAATAAACCTAGAATATCCTTCGATAAACTTGGATTATTGGTCAGTATTCCAGGATTTTTGCAAGAAAATCCGGGTTTATCACAGGTACACCTGGATCATCGATTGAAAATCCAGGTTTATTGAACAAAAAATTGTCCAGTTTTTTCAATCGATAATCCAGGTTTATCAAACAATAATCCACGTTTTGAACCTATAGTCCAGGTTTTTCAAGTGGTAATCCAGGTTTACCGTGAGAAACCTGGATTTTCTGGCGATAAATTAGATTTTTCATCGATAGTCCAAGTTTAACATTGAAATATCTGGATTTTCTATTAATAAACCTGGATTATCAGTCGATATTCCAAGATTATTATACAAATACTGAATGGTTATGAGTGCAATAGTGCAAATATTTTATGAGTTGAAAGATGGAATGTTCCATTCAACGAGGCGCAGCCGAGTTGAATGGAACAAATTACATCTTTCAACCAATGAAATATTTGCACTATTGCACGAATGGAAACCATTCATTATTTGTTTTATACAACACCTTCAAATTTGGTATATTTGGATGTAAAATGCACTCATGCAACAGATTGTTCTCTTACCATTGAAAAAAGTGCTATCCAAAATGTATATTGCACGGTTCTATTTCATAGCGTGCAATAGAGCGGATATTGCATGCAATCGACGAGCAATTGACCAATCAAATGGCCGGAATATAATTAGGTGTTGTATAATAGTCGATAATCCAGGTTTTTTGACCGAACTACCTGGAGTATTCAATTATTAGGCATTTGGCTTGCCATAACAACAGCTACACCGATCGTTTTACCTATTCGATACTAACATTCATTAGGCTGTAAATGATATTGATGCTGCAACAAACACTGCATAAACTGGGATTGGCAATCCTTAATGTCTCTCACTAAATTGTAAAGTACAATGTCTAATCACTGCTGGTTAGTGAAATTTAAACAGTGAGTTGGCTGGGAATGTTAGTTCACGATTGTTACTTAACCATCTATTAACAGCTAAATTTTCACAATTCTAGCTATTTGCTAAGTTGTCTTACTGCTTTGTTAAACTACTGGCTAAAATAGAGTTCTCACTGGCAATTCCCAGAATGATAACACATCAGTCACTATACAGGCATTAGGAAGCAGCCCAATGAAATTTGCTAACAAGCAATAATATGGCACTTTTCTTTGCACAGAAAGTTTTGTCTGATTATTGTTATCTGATTTATTGTTACCAGAAAAAAAGTACCTTCAATTATACAGTTTTGGCAAACGACAAAATACATTGGCATTTAGTCCGTACTTGGAGAACTGTGTTGTAAAGTACCTCTGATCCATAACATACAGATAGTTAAAAAACAAACAATCAACATGCAACTAATTTAATTTTGAAAATGAATTGTTGTTGAATTGGCAACCAATGCAGTCAGTGGCGTAGCAAGGGGGGGCGTGGGGGGGGGGGGGGG
>JAIPMN010009671.1:0-15174 GCA_020650975.1 Apostichopus californicus
GATCACTGACGTCAACTCCGGCCCCCTTAACTTTCACATTCGGGTGTTTTCTGACCAGCAACCATCCCACGTGAGAGAAGAAGAATCCCCGGCTGGCGTTATGAGGGTCTGCATCCGTCTCCGAAAACTTGTGATGGACCCTGTGGTCGCGGCACCACTCATAAATATCATTCTATACAAGGAAAAGAAACATGAAGTGTATGGGGATTAGAATAGATCAATTGCAAATAAATATATATATATATAGGAATAACGGAAAAACTGTTAAATGTTAAATGTTATATATATATATATATATATATATATATATATAAATCTTCATATATCCCATATTTTCCTGGGCCCCTAACATACTTTCCTGAGGCTTTCAAATCGACCCGGGCCCGGAGCTGTATCCCCGTGACCTCCTTTCGCCATACATGTTGGTAGTCAACGAAAGTCATATATCACAAAGTCTGACAAAGGGAGGGAGCCAGTGGGGGTGGGGGCAGCCCCGGGCCACGAGGAAATATGTGATAAAAGAAATCATGTATAGCTCTTATGTGCACACTGTGCGATATATATAGATATATATGAAAGGGAAATTTGAGACTTAAACAAAGTGGACCCAGTTGGATATATTATTACCAGGTGTCCAACTTGCGTCTCAACGCTCCTATGTACCACCCTCCTTAAATTAACGTTTAACATCGAAGTTCGTAAATATCCGATATTGTTCCTTATTAAGAAGCAGGTATATAAGGAAGAGTCTAAATTAATACTCATTTGGGGTATGAACTATGATACTGGGTATAGGTTTGGTAAACAGTTATATCCGAAATAAACAAACAAACAAACAAACCAATCCAAAATGGACGACGCTTTTATATATTACCACACTCGGCCTTTACCATGCTTGAAGGAACAACATGAGATTATAAAGTTATTTACCTGGAAGGCTGACGTTTGTCCCAGAGCCAAGAAAAGGCGAAGAGGGAACTTGGCCTGATAAGTTCGATGGGCCCACAGACGATGTGAACCGGCTGTTACACCGAGTCCTCCCCATATGTATAAAATAAGGGCTAAAAAAAGAAACAAACAGAGAAAATACGTAAGATCGAGTAATGTGAAATGAGAAACAATATCTGCTTTTTATTAGTCTCATTGCGCGTTCCATGATCAATTTTGTTTTAAAGGGCTATTCCGGCGTGGAAAAGAAAAAAAATATTCCTCATTGTTAGTGTCCCTAACTGAATATATAGTGTTTCAATGTGACCTGTTTTGAATGAGTAATCCATTAATTTCTTCCCTGGATCCTGAATCACAGTCGGTGGTCTGTGATGTCATAACGGCAAATACTGTTTATAGAAGCTTTATTTCCCTATATTAGGCTATTACAACCTATGGTTGATTTAACCCTGAAAAGGTGATGCATTTTGAATCTGGTTCTCTGTATTTTAGAATTTCATCAAATTACAACTTTTTGTAGAAATATTATTTTCCTCTGTGCAGAAAAATATATATATATATTACAAAGAAATATGCATGTATATACATATACATATATACATATACAGAGGGACCATGTAACCGGGTGTCGCCGGGGACCCTTTTATAGTCACGTAACAGGCGTCATGGGGAGCCGCTAATTCAAATCATTTGCTGGTGCCACGAGTTAATAACGTCAGAACAACTAAAAAGCGGACAAACATACGATCAAACAATACTAATGGAGATAACCTACTTCATATCTATACAATTTGCTTGAATCATCGACCTTTGATACTGATAGTTACAGATAATTCTACAATATAGTCAACATCATGATCCTATGATATAACTTGATAATGGCCTAAAACAAGATATAACCCATCAGTTTAAATTGCGGGTTCCAGTATGTTGTTTTAACCTACATGTAGCATTTAGCTCAATACCGATAGTATGTATGTATATGTATGTATTTTAGATCCTCATGCAAGCAGGAACTCGCGAAGAAGCCCTCATTGGCTTATCAAAGCCGCAAGCTGACCGAAATTAGTCTCTTACATTCATATTTAACGCGCATGATTATGAATTGTCAATTGTCAACAACTCTGTAACTGGACGACATACATTAGTATGTGTAGACATAGACATTAGACAATAGACAGTAGACATACATATTATATAACATGTGCGCAATCCCTCTGTACTATATGATGCTATATATATATATACAGTTGGGAAGTGTTTGGATCTGTTTGGTTATTTCGATCTGTCAGGGAGCGCGGACTTCCTCGAAGAACGTAGGGCCTACCATCTGTTTTTACCTCCATGGGCCTACATATGCATTCAGTGTCCCTGCAGGGAGTTAGCCTGGCACAACGGAACCAATCTATAACAGTTCGCTGAACAGCCTGTCATCGACTGAAACCGTCAAACCTTTCCAAGGCGAGAAAATGTGCACATGAAAATAGCGCACTTGAGGCTACACGTTAATTAATTTCGCACTATTCTGTATTTGGTATATACGGAACGGTACGGTCGTACTTGGTTTTACAAGTTTTGTAATGAGAAAGTTGGGGAGTTTCTGATTCTTGCCGTTCAAGCATCACATATCAGGGAGATCAAATGAGGTCATAAACCTACATGAAGAAAAGTAGGGGCGGGTATAACGACGACTAAACAGGCCGTGTGATGTTCATTTCCTTCTAGCTCTGCATTAGATATGGATGGGCGCAGACGACGGGGCATCGCGTATAGGTGTGAAGGAGGCACAGTGTAGTTACCCCAATTCATGCTTTAGTACTGACGAGAGGGGCGGGGGGGGGGGGCTGGTATGAAAGACTAATAATGTACCGAATTTGAAAGATGATCAGAAAGTTTCACAAATGTGGGTGGTGACCCGGATATGGGTGAACGGGTTGGGTCGTTGGCCAGAGTGCTTACTACTTAGGTTTTGACCAACCAGAGTATATGCCGTATATATTGATGACAGGTAAGAGAGATAGGCACACTTGACCATCGCTTTTCTACCCACCTCCCATTCCCCACCTATTCCTGGATAAGTTTAATATTTCATACAAAAGATCGTATACGTATAGGTTCAAGTATAGACATCGACCCACGACCGCTCCTCCTCCCCCCCCCCCTCACTCCTTACCTTCGCCCCATCCACACCGGTCCAACCTAACCCATTAGCGATTGTGTAAAGCTCAACCGCCTCCCTATTAAGTATGATCCCTGATTAACAAACAACAACTTATTTCTTGATAAGCTTACCCCATATGAGTGTATACCAATGGCATTTCCATGTGACGCCAAACAGGGCATAAACTGATCCTACGTGAAGAAGTGCCAGCCAAAAAAAATTCCTCCATACGATCTTGGTGGGGACGACAATTGGTTTCTCGTCCCGTCTAACGGAGGTTTCAGCCTCATCAGTAGCCAAGAGGTCCTCTACTGGATCGGTGTCGGTATTCCGGGGTGGCATCTTATATATTTTATCTATATCGGGATGAAGAAGAAGAAGAAAAAAGTGAGTTCGTTATAATTGTGCATTTCGTCGTCCGGCAAATGAGACCAAACTTGTATCCAGCAAACAAACCGAGTCGTGTTACATTATTTGCCACAATTATGTTTGTTTTTGTCATATGAAGTTTATTTTTTTGCCGAGCAGGTATGTCGTCAAGAGCCCCGTTACTTGTGCCTGCAGTTATATAAAAAGTGATACAAGTCGATATAGACAACATGTGAACTATAAACATCTTCGAATTTTCTTAATAACGCAGTCGATATTGATCTTCCAGCGCAAATAAGCTTGCATGTGACGTCAATCCACGTGACCCGAAGTGTGGAAAACATTAGCTGCCCAGTGAAGTGTATGTTCAGAACCGACAAATGTATTTCCCACATCCCTTTTGGCACACTTTGAAAATAAAACTATACCAAAGCACATATTATATTCGCCTTGTGGAATTAAAATGCAAGGTTTTTGTGATCAATACGAACACTTGCAGAGATCGGCCCGCTTATGACGTCAACAAATTGAAGCTAGCGGTGGGAATGGTGAAGCATGAATTCACCACACATGTGACTTGGAGAGCAATCGGTTGTCAAACATTGAGACAAATAAACATGGGATCTTATGAGGCATAAGTTAGTACATAGAGTCCATTGTCTTCGATGGGAGTCCGTGCCATGCGCGCAAATCTGTTTGTTATCGTACAGTGTTTGCGTTTATGAATATGCATTAGTCTTTTCCTCAAATCATTACAATACCAACGATTTTACCCACCCTCCCCGTCGCACGCACGCCACCGTTCCCATGGATGGGAAGGGGTATTTTCCAATCTGACTCGGTAACTTTGCACCGTGTTTCTAAAAGGAATTTAACATTTAATATAGTCTGTCAATCAACTCTATGAATCATCATCACAGATATAAATAAATTACACTGGAATATATGTACAATATGCAATGGATATATATATATATGATATATGATCACATTCTAAAAGCGACCAGTCACTATACGATCTTTCCAGAAGCTAAAATGATACAAGTACAAAATTCTACGCCCTGCACACTAGATATATAGTTAGACTTGCAACGTCGATCATCCATCGTAGATAATAACAGATATAGTAACCTCTCAAAAGCTTTTAGGCTTAGGCCTACCTATATATTCAATGTAAGCTTGGCCGATAGAAACTAATGATTTTTAACTTTGCGGTACATATAGCGATGCACACATAATACCGCATCAACGTTGAAAAGGAAAACGATATGAAATGCCCAGAGCTAAGCATTTATCGAGCCAGGGAATCTACTGAGAATTCTGAGACAATTTGAATGATGTGATCGTGTCAAGAAAAGCGACTGATGGAAAAAGGCGCGAATCTGCGCTGGAAAATCATGATCGTATACTTGAGTGTAGTAGTGACGCACGCTGTAGAAGACTACATGTTACCAAGGTAACGTACATTGTGCATGCATACGACAAGGAATTAATGTGGCGCACAATGACTACTACAGGCTGTTTATGTAGATTCCGAGAACTGCCAAACAACAGCTCCTTAGAGTTCATTGATAGAAGTGAAGTGTAAACCACAGAATGACAACGGATTGGTTCAATTTTATGCTGGTGCTATTAGTCACAACTCAGTGTCCTTGAGACTACATATAAAATATATCCCTTTTGCCTTAATATTTTACGAGGACAGATAAAACATTTTGATGGCATGCATAGCAAGGTGGACGGGTGGGAAGAAGTGGGGTACGCGGGAAGGAGTGGGGTGGGTTGGGCAGATTAGGGTAAGGGTGTACGAGGCAACCAAAGCTGTTTCCGTTGGGTGTTATAAATTAGTGTTTTAACATTAAAAATCAAATAAGGCGTTTTACTATACTAGACTGTATACAATGCCGTTATTTGCTATTTGCACAAATGCGACTAAACAGCAGTTACAAAAACGGTAAATGATAGTACGTATTATGTACAGATGGAAATATTGCACATTTTTAGAAAATCTTTAATTACTGTTTTCCGATTTCAACCCGTACAACTCACACTGTACTGTGTTATAGAAGGCCTGTAAAAAGATTTGGCATTTTAATTCAAAACATGGCATCTACACTTGATATATAGCAGGGATTTGTAAGAATTTAACACATCCTCGAGGATACAGCCATGCATATACATCGGTGTAAATTCCTTTGAACAACGACACCGTCGCAAATTCCCTGCGTGACCTCAAAGAGACATTGAGACAAATTCATATACTTACAGCAGAATCAGAAGTTCAACCATACATAGTTCACAACATGAACTTATAAATGTTGATTGACTGATAAGATATAACGGGAGGAACAATACATTTCCCGTTTAATAATTAATTGATAACACATGAAGGTGAACTTTAAGCAATGATATAAGGTGATATTACAATAGACATTTTGTTGTCTGACACGACGGTATCATTACTTCCTGTTTATTTGTTTTACAGTATAATGATTTCGTATTTAATTATTCATTTTTGTCGGATGTTAATTGGAGTGGAGAATAGACGAGGTGAAAAAGTCACATGTATTCTTAATGACAAATTTTTGCTTTCCGTTGATTTGACCAAAATTTCCAAAACATGTGATATTGACAGACATTATTGATCTCATTGCATTGAGCAGATGAATCATGATGCACTTGTGGCGGATGAATGATAAATAACTCGGGGGTTGGGGGGTTCTAGGCTTCTAGCTAATGTAATGTAGTTCCATTCATTTTCCAATTTTCGCTCGACGACAGCTTACCAATCTACGCAGACGCCATGTGGGAGGAGTAAGTTTAAAAGTTGCCTGCTACCAATTCAATTGAACTACTACATGCAACATTAAAGTAGCTGTATGAGAATTGTCTAAGATTTGAGATTTGTTTGGACTCGCCCACACACCCTCACCCCTCATCTCCTCACCACGATTACTCTTTGCACATTCGATAAAGTGACAGATAAATAGACAGATGTATAGACAGGTAGACAGACATCGATATAGACAGATAGCTAGACAGAAAGACATATCTATACGTCATGTAACCATGGAGCTATAAACAGTTTATAGCTCCATGATGTAACCTAGCCGCATACATGTGAGCTATGCATGTCTTATTATTGCAAACAACACATCCATGTGCACTCAACTGTGCGTAATAATCTTCATTCTTGCTTGACAACCGCTGCAGGGATCATTATGAAGGTAGTTTTAACTCCGCCTTCAATATATATTGCTTTCGAGGAATCGCTGTTAATTTGCAGACTGCGTTTCTACTACGTTTATCCAGGGAGCTGCTATACTCTAACAGCAGCTCCCTGGTTTACCAAACCTCAGACTATTATAGGACACTCCCTGATTAGGACACCCTATAGAGCAATACCACAAAAGGAATGTGACGATGAGAAGGATGGCGTTCCATGGCTTGTGTCTAGTTCTTTAATACGCATCTTGCACTTAACCATATTCACAAAACCTATTTCACAGCAATGAATGTATGCTAATATTCTACAGGGAGTTACAAGTTAAAGGGATAGATCGAAGTTAATATAAATTCTGTAATAAAATTTATCAGCTATTTCAACTTTAGAAACTGGAAGACACATGAGATGACTTACGTTCTGAGTGAAAGAGGAAATTTATAGATACCCCCTCGCTGCCCCCCTCCCCCAACCCCTCCCCCAACCCCTCCCCCAACCCCTCCCCTCTTTGTGTATCAATTTGTTCATATCTGAGAAAATATAATTTAGGATATTTTAATGAGTACTTCAGGTTTTGTTTTTGCAAACACCCTGTTTCAAATAGTAATATAAACCAGAGTGCAAAAATGCATTGTGATTTCGATAATGTAACATGAGCAGTTTTCTTCATGAATCTGACGCAATGTATAGTGAGGGTGTACAACATACTTGATCTTAGTAATACAGTGAAAAGCAGTTTGGTGTAATAAACAATAAATTCACAATAACACCGGCTGTCCTGAAATGACCATTGACCTCAACAACAGGCTTCTTGTACTATAAATGTGATACCTCAAGTCATCAACATACTAAATATGACATCTGTCCTTGTTGAAATATTGTTTAAAACATGGTTTTCACAATTCGACCCCTGGTGAACTCAAACGACCATTGACCTCCGCCCTTGTTGTATACTCAATTACATAACAAATATGCAGTCTGTCCAAGCTTCCATTGCGATATTATGTTTAGGAAGGTGCGTTATTGTAGAGAGACTGGTAAGAGGGGAGTGAAGTAAATATTTGGCGTTTGTTGACTTCAAATGACCTTTGACCTCCACCAAAAGCAATAATAGGCATCACTTAAATTTGAGGTCAAATACGAGGTCTGCCCAAAGCTCCCCTTCTTGAGATATCATGTTTACAAGGTTTTCACAATTTGACCCCTGGTGACCCAAAATGACCTTTGACCCCCGCAATAAACAACAGCCTTTATTGTACTCAATGTGGTACGGTACTTCTACACACCAAATATGCAATTGGTCCGACCTTCCCTTCTTCAGATATCGTATTTACAAGCTGGGCGTCACAAACGCACACGGACGCACACACACACACACATATATATTATTCATCATGAATGCAAAGGTTACGATTATCATCGAAACTAAAAAGTATTTACCAATAACAGGGATTGAGTTATGGCTAAACATCTGTCTAACATTGCATCACTTTAAAGTTTGTCCAGGACTTTGGGGATATGAGTAATGCAATTACAAGTCGAAATGAGAAATTTAATAAAGCCGTTATAAGAAGGCATGCCAATTTCTTTTATCTCTGTGCTGAGCCAAGACAACAACGTAAATGAATGCAACACACAGAGTTTGTACAGTGGGATATTATGTTGGTAAATATAATCAACAGATATGTCTGCTAAATAAGTTATATACCGGAAGAAAACAAATATTGCTGTTCTTAAAACGGATTCGGAAATTGCACAACTGCATTTACCATGTACAAGTTAGACAAGGCAATACAACAATGAATGTGCTTAACCATGATGCATGCACATGTCTGCGTGCAAGCAATCTATGGAATTTTTTGATGCAAAAGTTTTATGCGATCATGGCGTATTGTCATGGACGTAAGTGTGAATTACTAGAATTTAGGGGCCGGAAAACAACTACTTCCATGCAAAGAGCCCTTTTAAAAAACATATCACAAAAAACATCAAACTACTGACCGCATATCATGTTAAAATTAGAAAACCATGTCACGTTGTATGAGCTAACATACATTCTTTTTTTACTGAGTTTAAGCATTTTCTAATTACTTTATTTATGGTTTAAGTCAGCTCACAGTCAACCAGTACCGATTGCACACATATGGAGCACGGTATGAGCCTGTTTCACCGACGACAAGTCAAAGTTGCTTTAATGTTTAAAAAGAATCAAAATATCGTTAATTCGCTTGTAATAGTCCTATATGTCGCAATTGTTTTCTTCAAAATGCTGCTGTTTCACGGTGAGGCCGGATGGAGGAGAGGAAGACTTGAACCCATCGGTCCTATACCCTTTTATTCTGTTCTTCAAACCGACATTGAGACGTAATGCGATAGCTAACTATCATAGGACTTTATGTATAGTTGCAGGTTATGTATAGTGTACAGTTTTGAAGAAACAGTACCGTACTGAGTAAAATTGACAGACTGATCGACGAATAACCTAATAGGATACATCGTCGTTTGGGTACGTCCGATTGTCAAACCAATCAGTAAGTATATGGTTTTGGGGTATGATCAGCACATTTTTCTCAACGGTGCTAAATATGACTCTAAACCGGCAAATTACCGTGCTGGGTAGCCTGTTACATGGCAGGAGGCTATACATCTGTAAATGGAATTAAGACGGCCAGACGATCCCCTTCCCCACCCCGCAAGAATGAGACGAAGACCAAAAGTTTGAGAAGATAAACTTGTTAAAGCCTTACAAATGCATTTTGGCTGCTTTTGGCTTGCTTTAGCCACAGTTGACTTGACCTGTTTAACTAACATGCGGTACGGCTTGCACGTACAGTAAGTAAGTGACGTGTGCTGTGATTGTCTTTCATAGTGCGCTTTTGATGAATGTCACCATGGATGTATAGGTGACGTCATGATTCATCCATCAGCGATCCATCTCTCGTAATACGGAAGAGACGGCTGATCTCCACTGCGTATATAAGCAGTATCATTACCAGGGAGTTGTTCCATAACAACTCCCTGGTATTACAAGTTACATTCTGACATGTGTGTAATCGACACTCCCGTGCGTGATCTACAAGTGTTACATTATACATATGCCACATAGTGTAAAAGTCACCGTGACATCTGTACCATATAGCATTGCGTACAATATACATACATATGTATTTATAGTATATCGTACGTTTGTTTGATAACGTATGAAGAGTTGCTGAGTACTTGCAAATACAAATGCTGGTAAACAATCTTCACAGTGGAACAGAACTCAATTGCATTACATGCGTGCATGTCATGTATATATGTCTATAATATTGTGTACGTATACACTCTATTTGACCTTCGAATAAAGTTAGCCATTTTGTACATATACGCGAGATGAATGAAGTTTCCTGCATGTGATATTTCATTTGCTACGTTTGTAAAGTCTGTTAAAAACGATAGCAAATATTGATGTTAATTTATTGGCCGGCAGAGAGAGAGAAACAGAGAGGCCGGGAGATAATTAAGGGAGGGGTAGGTAGGTGGGTGGGTAGGGTGTGGGTGTTCTCCCCCAGAAAAAAAAGAGTAAAAAACAGAAAGAAGCCAAATGGTGCATTCGGAGTCATTTTTTGTATTATAATTGAGGTTTATATCAGTAGCTCTAAACATAAAGATGTGCTAAGAAACAGTAATAAATTCAAAAATTCCGCAGGCCCTAGGTGTACGTGAAATTGTGTAGGGGAGTCTGGGGTCCTTCCTCCCAAACAAAAAATTAGACGTCAAGTAATCATTCTGAGACATATTTAGATCATAATTTGGTATATTGGTAGCTCTAAACGCAAGATTTTTGCCAATAAAATACTTGATGTTAGGTTGAAAGGGGGTGGGGACCCAAATAGTAGTGTTCCAATTCTTATCCAGCTGAATGCAAAGAAAAACAGATTGCAAACATGCATTGTGGTTTCGATGATGTAACATGAGCAGTTTTCTTCATGAATCTGACGTAATGTATAGTTAGGCTGTACATGTTAACAAGGGTTTCACGATTTGATTCTGATGACCCCAAATGACCTTTGACCTCCACCAAAACCAATAGGCTTCTTTAACTCAATGTGGTTCTTCTACACACTACATTAGAGCCAAGCTTCCAGTGTTGAGATATCGTGATTACAAGATTTTCACAATTTGACCCTGGTGACCCCAAATGTTACGATTATCATCGAAACCAAAAATGCCAAAATAAAAACCTGACTGAGCCATTCCTTTGTGTACGCCACTGACTGTTCTCTGAGAATGACCATGGCGCTTGTCTTCGGATCAAGTCCCCTTCGCAGCCCCCCCCCTCACCCCACCCCACCCCACCCCACCATCTACGGTCAAAACTAGTTATTGACACCATATACAATTCATTCATGGTATAAAAAGCACTTGGCCTATCGTCAGCGATACAACATGCCCCCTCCCACCTCCCACCGTCAGTCGGGGGGACATATATGTCAGTCTGGGATTCATTTTAACATCCAGCCGGAGAAGAATTAAACCACTACTAAGGGTGTCTCCACACCCCACTCTTTTTTTCAACCTCCACAACGTTTTTCGTTTAGAGCTACACTTGTATAGACGTTAATTTATTCTCCAAATATACCTAAGAATGTACCATTTGACGTCTAAACTTTGAATTCTCCGGACGGCTCCTTTAAGGCTAATTATATATGATGATGGTGACGTCAGCTCCTCAGTGCAGGCCTTAGATGTTAATGTTAATCCACTGGTTTATAACTTCTAATAACTCAACCTAAAACATGCTCGTTTTACTTCATGTCATGTGACCAGCAGAGCACCCTGCCTTCGGTTACATTCAACACTATTTATCATTGCCCAATTTGTAAGTAAGTCAGTTGGGGTCGTAAATGTGTTATATTTTCCTGTAAAGTTTTGTGTGCATCTCAGTGGCGTAGCCAGAGGGGGCCAGGGGCAATGCCCCCCCCCCAATTTGTTTTGTGCTACAGTCTTGACCCCCCCCCCCCCAAATGAAATCCAGTAATGTATTCAAAATACTTCTTTACATTTTTTCGAGTTCTAATAACAAGTATTCATACCTCAGGGATCATGTTCATACTTCATATAAGGTCAGAACGTGGGTATCAGACCGAGATATTACACATTTTGGGCCTTCATCATACCCAAATACGGAGACCGTTGATCAATATCGTCCTACAGAATAAGCGCCAATAATTTGGCCGGTTGTATAACCATTACAAACTAGCGCTAGCAACCCATGTGCATTTTCAGAGACTAACGATGCCACTCATATATTTCTTGGTAATTCCTACCATCAACAATCACGGGGTTGCCCCCCCCCTTAAAAAAAATCTTGCCCCCCCCCCTAACAATAGAATGCTGGCTACGCCACTGGTGCATCATAACGAACCAATTAACAAACGGTATGTGCGTTAGACCACCCAGTCCAGCCACATTAACTAATGAACATATGATTATACCAGGGAGTTGTTATAACAACAACTCCCTGGTTATACCGCTCTGTTCTTAAAAATTTAAAGTGGTATAAACCACACCACACCACGCAACCTGGCCTGACAGCAATGATTTATAAATGGTCTCCAACATATCAAAATGATTTTTTTTTTGTGCATAAGTCATCCTTTGACATTATTTCCATAGACAACACGGGTTAACTTTGCAGTATCGTTCCCATAACTACATACCCGACCTGCCTAAATCAAGGTTCTTCATTTCTTTCTTTCATTGCAAAACATAGAAACGTTAAATCTCATTTTCTGGGGCTACACCCTCCATGGCCAAAACCAATTCTGACAGGTATATGTCATCTCTTTCTTAGATGCAGCTTGTATAATAAGCTTTGTCCAAACTTGATGTTACATAAATGCTACACTGCTCGCTGCCAAGTGAAATGTTTGTTATTCATGCAAATCCAATCAATCCACACTCCTTAACCCTTCGCAGAGACTCACTATTAAATACACTATGCACATAAATTTTGAAAATGAGATGGTTCGATCAGATATTGCGGAAATTGTTCTGTATGTGCCGAGCTAAGTATGAAACATGTCTATGTATATATATACACACGAATATATTGTGTGCACGTACGTGCACGAAGACTATGTATATGAAAAGCCGTGAATGTTAATTGACAGTACAGACAGGCCTTGTAGAACGGCGATGGTCGCAAATTTACTCTCTTTTTTATTAACTGCTAGGATAGCCTCAACGCAAATTTAAAATAAACAGAAGTTAATAACTGATTGATTCGTTCTCTCAGGCTTAATATTCCCGCAGAGGAATTTTTTTCTTAAATTAATAGAATAATGATTTCTAGAACTTTGCAACGGCAAAATACGATGCAAAAACCTACTGAGAGAAAAAGGGCTGCAGTGCAAAAAACTAAACACGACTTACCGTTTTCTTATTGTCCTACAAACGATCGATAACAGCCAATTCTTTCCTTCGGGAATGTTAACTTTCAATAAAAGCCAAAGGTAATATTCGATAGTTATTCTACGATCCACAAGAATTTCAAGAAAACGGATATTCACGTCCAGACAGTCGCAAACTAATGTGTCCTTTGATCTCGAACTCGTACAGCTCACGTGCGCCTGATACTGCGCATCTCTTTATACTTCAAACAGCCACAGTTACATTACATCATGTCCTTAGCGAGGTAATTTGTAGACTAAAAAGATGCGAATGAATGCATAGTCTGCGTAGCTGGTCGAGCTTGAGCGATTGTACACAAAGGATGATGTATACTATAACAGACTATTGCGTCATGTACGCAAACAGGGATGTTTTTGTAATAGACTCAAAGCAGGCCTTACAGCATAGAATTGATTGGGCAATGATGGTACGATCGTGTGGCGTGATACTAGCTTGGCAGGTCAGATGTGAAGGAGAGCTATTGGAAAAATAGAAGGTCATTTATTCGCATGCAGTGTGTAAATGGTAAAGTCCACTCGGATTTTATTTGTAGTTGTATTGCTTGTGATTATGTCGGAGTCAAGGAAAGGTGAACCAGGGGTCCATGTATGAGAAAAACCATCGACCTCGATAAGCCGTAAACATTCACACTTTCATTGTTCTATCAAAATGGGAGCAACCGCCGGTGACTAAGCCCGTTTATACAAGAAAGTTGTTCAATATATATATATATAGGCCTATATAATGGGCATACCGGATCTGAGTCGGGTTGTAACAATACTAATACACTTGGCTTTCATTTGACTTTCACGGATTCATTGATGGGTGTACTGGCCGTATTAAACAACATAAAAAACGTTTCCAGATTATGCAACTCCCTCCTTGAAAGGTATACAGTCAGTAAAGGCCCCAAATTATAGCACGCTATAATTGCCAGAAGTTTTCAATAAGTAGGCCTACTTTCCTTGTGGTCTTTACTTTCGAAATTGTTCTCAGACATTTTTAAGGAACACACAATTAAGATGACTGAATGTCACAGTGAGGAACATTTCCTCGTTGGTTGTAAGTATATGACGTATGGTGAGGGGTGGTGGGGGTGGGGGGAGCAGTGTCCTTAATTGGTGTATATGGTGAAGACAGTGTCTTTGCTTTGGTGTCGATATTTTCATGGAAGGAATACTTATGACCAATGAACTTTTATTATTGTTCCCAAGTTCAACCGTGAGGATATCGCGGCGGCATGAACTTGAGTGCGGGGTGGGGAAGGGTGGGAAAGGGGATGGGATATGATGGATGGGAAGGGAGGTGGTTCCTGGTCTGTTATAGCCTACGTATACTTATACGTTACCGGTACACGGTCAATGGATGCAGGCCGTCCGACGAAAGCAACTCGGGCTGCCCGGCTTCATATAGGTCTTGCAGGCTTTATAACATGATCTTTAATACTTATTGATTTACCATCTTTGTTTCACAGTGATCATAGGAAATTCATTTGGTATCGATGGACAATCATTGTGAGGGAGGAGTTAGAGGGCGGGGTTTGGCATTAACTTTTAGTGAACTGTTAGCTTCAGCTATATATCCAGATAGTCTTTCACGCTATTCACTGATTAGTGAAAACCTGTATGAATGTTAGTTATTAATGAATAATTAACGTCCAGGACAAAGACATGGATCCCCAATGCACTTTCCCTTACCAAGTCTGAAAAAAAATTGTAGTCTAACGCTGACGTCATCGACCAAATTAGGCCTATCATGATTTTCCACAGTTGTTTTTGTATAGCATGTATAGTCTTCATAAGGGGACAAACTAAAACGAATGACAGCGAATGACAATTGACTTTGTACAGGGTTAATTATCATTCGCGAATGACAGCGAATGACACCGAATGACAACGAATGACAACGAAGGACAACGAAGGACAGTGGTGAGTGGAGATAGAACGATTAACGGAGTGGAGTAAATGCGGTTATTGGTTTTCTGCGCAAAAATGATTTGAGGAAAATCGCATGTTACATGGTTGCAGGGTTTTGG